>JALLAU010001136.1:0-11058 GCA_036939495.1 Thalassiosira hispida
CACAAACACCCACACACAGGGCCTACTGATACCTAGGAGAACCTGTTAGTCTGTCATCGCACTACAATACGCCTACCATAGATACAGCCATGATTATGATCTATCGTATCTATTATATGATGCATCTACGTATTGAGAGATACGGGTACCTCTAGTACCTACCTACCTACCTACTTGCACAAGCGAAGGCACGCAAGAAGAATGTCAGGAATAATAAGTGCAGAAATATCCCACCTAGATTCAGAACTACTCCTACCTATTCAATTCAACACCCACCGCCCCAGATCCATTGGAACTTCTCAGGGTGTTGTAAGTAGACTTCTCTTGGCGCAGCGCACCGCCTCTTGCGCAATTTCTGTGGCCGATAAAAGAAAAAGACGGGCAGAAAGTCGTCTCGCACAGGGAGCAGAGGCAAGGATTAGGGGTGTGTCTTGAAACTACCCATCGATATCTATCATGTCCATCCTACTCGAAACAACGTTCGGCGATATCGTCCTCGATTTGGACGTGGATGGCTCCCCGGCGTTATGCAAGAATATATTGAAGTTGACCAAGGCTCGATATTATACGAATACGCTCATTTATAATATTGTTCCGGGGAAGTATGCCCAGATGGGTGGTGAGTGGTGTTTTGATGCATGTGATATTATTTTGTTGCCATGTTTATAATTAATATCTTATTCATATCATTTATATTTTCGTTACGCCATCATGCGCGCTGTCTTCCAATCGCATCGTCAGATCCCAAGGGTGATGGGACCGGCGGTTGCTCCATTCATGGTCTTATCGATTCGTATCAATCTACTTCAAAGTCTAGTAACAAAAACAACAAAACACCGCCAGATGTCGCAAAAAGTCAACGTCGATTCCTCCAAAGTCACGGACGTCATCTCTCTCCCGACGAATTAAATCAAAAGGGTATCGTTATTGCCATGGAGATTGGCAATGTGCCTCATACCATTGGTTCTCAATTTTTATTTACCCTGAGTGAGAATAATGGTTTGAAAGATTTAATGTCAGCAGATGGAGATGGAGGCAATGATGGCAATGGCAATGCACGTTATCTCTCGCTGGGTACTGTTTCTGAAGATTCTCAGAATATATTGTCAAAATTGGATAGAGCGTACTGTGACGATGATGGTAGACCATTTGCAGACATTCGCATTCAACGAGCTTTGGTGTTACATGATCCCTTTGAGGATCCGGCAGGCATGGAAGACTTGTTGAAAATAAGGGGAGTAACTGCCATTGAGGGCAATGGTGACAATAATTTGGAGAAGGATCTCATAGAAGGGTACCCTCTTGCACCAAAATCACCCACCTACGATCGGCCACCGGAGGAAGCAGTTCCTGTACGTATTCAGGCTGATGACACTACCCTATTTGCAACTGCCGGATGGGATGACAATGATGCATCCAGAGAGTACGAAGATGAAGACGAGGAGGATGAGGCGGCCCGTCAAAAGCGATTGGAGCTGCAAGAGAAACAAGAGGAGGAATGGAGACAAAGGCAGGATACAAGTCGGGCAGTCATGTTGGAAATGTTGGGAGATCGTCCCACCGCAGACGTAAAAGCACCCGAAAATGTTCTGTTTGTGTGCAAACTCAATCCTCTCACTGGTGATGAAGATTTAGAACTCATCTTCTCCCGATTTGACCAGGAAGCAAAAGCGGAAATTATTCGTGATCCTGATACAGGCGCCAGTCTTCAATATGCCTTTGTGGAATTCAAGTCGAATGAGGCGTGCAATGAGGCGTATTTGAAGATGAACAATGCATTGGTGGATGATCGGAGGATTCGGGTTGACTTTTCACAGAGTGTGGCAAATGTTTGGGATAGGTATAATAAAAAGTATAGGACGGGTGATCGTAGCAGTGGAATTGATAGGGGGTTTGTTGATGGTGGCGGGAGAAATGGTGGTGGAAGAGGGAGAGGTCGTGGACGAGGGCCAGGGCGGGGATCAGGACCTGGACCTGGACGAGGTAATCGTGGTGGAAACAATCCTTCAAATCCTCGCGCGCGTGGTAACATGGACAATCGCCCCAATGGGCAACAGCGGAATAATCAACCAACATCTAGGAATGATAGGCAGGAAAGAAGGGAGGAGTCTGAATTCGACAGCTTTGGCCGTAAGGTGCAGCCTCGAAACGCCGACAACAATGGCCAAGGACGAAATCACCATCCTCGTGACCGCAGCCGTAGCCGCAGCCCGAGTCGAGATATTGACATTGAAGAAAGGAGGAGACGATCTGATAGAGACCGAAGCTCTCGCAGGAGTAGATCTAGATCTCGAAGTGATGATTTGTCGGATGATAGTCGGCGTAGGAAGAAGAATCGCAAACACCGGCATAGAGATAGTTCGCGAAGGAAGCGTAGCCGCAGCCATGAACGAGAGAGGAAACATCATAAGAAACACCACCGTCGTTCACGAGAAAACTCAGATGACGATGATGAGAGGCGAAAGAAACATCATCGTCGTCGAGAACACTCTGATGACGATGAAAGGCGTGATAGAAAAAAAGATCGTCGTCGCCATGGTGGGGATGATGACAATCATCATCGTAGGCGTGGGGATAGATCAAGATCAAGGTAATCAAAATAGACTCCATAATTGAGCTCAGAGGAAAATGATTTGTGCCTTGTGAAGGACAATAAATGAATAAACTTCAACACGCGTTCATTACAATTTTATATCTACCAACGAATTGATACGAGCCCATCATCGTTATTAACCCCAGATCCTTCTATTTCAATGTACACTCGTAGAACCCTACCACAATGTTCCCCGATCGAAGGTCTTGCGACAATCTCAACATGACCAGCAGCCTTGCCATTGACAGTGATGGCGGCTTTGTCAAGTGTTTTCCTTTCGGGAAGATACACAAAAATTGAGCCCTTCTTTTTGTAATCATTTTTCAAGCACACAGTGACATGACGATCACTCCAATCAAACAAGTCAACCTCGAATCCACAGCTGAAATGCAAATCACTGCCAATGTACTGTGGACGTGTGGGTTCGGCAGGCTTGATATGAAAGATTTCGGTTTCATGGGGCTTGAGCTTTTTTATTAGAGGATTGTTGTCAACCAGTGTCTTCAACATAACGTGGAGTGCAAAACGAAGTGGTGTAAGTATGAATCATAAGTACGATTAAGTTGGAGCAAATGATCAACTTGAATCTTACCTGATGAGGTATCCACGCATACTCTGAAGACCAAAACGAAAACACATGAAAGCCATGCTCTAACATCTCATCAGGGGTTGGGTTGTTAGCAGCTAACGATCGAGCACTTCTTGGTGCTCCCATTGCCACAAAATCGTCAATACTATGGGAAACGAGTGCGGAGAAGGAAACACTCAGCCTTGATGTTGTATGATCTTGCCAATTGCTGAGGCTCACGACTGTCCATGATCCAAGACCTAATGCAACAGAAAAGCAGCTGCGCTCTCGACTGTATGGATCAACGTCGTTTCCCGGTGAGTATCCTACTTCGCATTCAATCTTGGAAGCTTGCTCCCTAAGGATTTTCCCAGAAATGATGTCAATCTCAGGTGCTGATAGATCGTCTACCGCTGTGATGCTCTCGGTAGATTTCTCTGCACACCAAAGTCTGAGGATTGAAGGCATTCCACCATTAATGGTGCTGTGTAAATCCAATCTGTTTGGTTTGATAAGTGAGATAAAGAGTGGTACCATACAAACACGAAAAATGATTGGTCAGCATTTCATTTGCAAAAGATCATCATATGGAAAGCCAATTGAAAAATTAGACATGATATTGAGATCCAAACACGCGTGCCCAGAACTCAACGTCAAGACACAACATACACATCTAAATAACTGCACTTACGGAACTGCAGTGACACCTGTAAGCGGGAAAATCTTTTTTGCGACATTTAATCTTGCCTCGCTCACTTTTTCCATGTCGTCTGACAAGAGAAACATGCCTCCCGTCATTGCCACTATTGAGGCCGAACTTACAACTTCATCCTCCGTGAGTTTGGTAGATTCGCCAAGAAGGATGCAGTCAGGATCGTTGTGCCACCACCGATGTCCAAAAGGGCTTCTTGACATGGTATTTCTGAGCATGCCTCTCAATGCGGGCAAAGTCCCATTGTCCCAATGCGGCAAAGGAAACTCGGGAAGGTACGTAGGCCCAGTATCACAGGACACTCTCATCCCATCAACAAAGCCAACAGCGGACCCGATTGGACATCCACATCCGATTATGAACGTATCATTACCTGCTGCTGCTCGAATGGTGCGTAGACCCAAATACATTGCCTCTGCCCGACTCATTGTGGGGTCATGGCGTCCATTTCCTTCGAGACAGCATGCATACAGGAAGTCAAGCTTTAGAACATCAAAACCCCACTCATCTACTGCTCGTCGAATGGTATCGTAGACGTGCTTCTGAACAGCAGGGTTGGTAGCATCCAGACCATAGAAGAACTTGCCGCAGTTTGCTGAGTTGGCATACCGGCCCATGTCATTTCGAATGATCCAGTCGGGGTGGTCCTTCGCCAACTTTGACGACTTGTCACAAGCAAAAGGAGCAAGCCAAACACCAGGCGTCATGCCCTTGGTCCGGATTGTATCAGCGAGAACCCGCATGCCAACAAACTTGCCCGGCTTAAGCGATGTCCAGTCACCCCATGCAGTCATGTAGCCATCATCAATAAGGCATACATTGAATCCAATGGAGCTCTTCGACTTTTCCAATATGTGTGCATTCTTGGATAGAGAGTCATGGTCAATGTCACTATAATAATGATACCAAGAACACCATCCACAAGTGAGACCCTTTTCCATGGGGCGTGCATCATTGTGGTCTCCGCAATGGTGTACATAGTATACCATTGCTTCTTCGTCGTAACATGAGGTATCAACTATTTGACAGTAAGCCCAATCACTCGATACACTCCGATTTGCAACCACACCTTCGTGACAGGCATATAGATTAAAGTGACGAAGCTCCTTGTCCAACAAGACTGCTCCATATTGCTGTCTTTGTGCCAAAAACCCAACAATCAATGCAGGGCCACCTTCTTCATCGAGAATGATACGTTCATCGTCGTGTTGAGATGAGGTGGCACCATTGGAACTGATACAAGCGAACATATCTGATTTGTAGAAGGCCGTTGCTTCATTCAGCTCGTTGTCGCCAGTACATTCAATGCCGTCATTCATTTGTGTCTCCATATTTTCATTCCAATGATCTCCCTCACTGCCATTTGCAGGATCTCCAGACAATACCATCCCTCCACGGTTAAATGCTGCGCTTAATACGTTAGGCATGGCACTTTTGGGTTGTACTGCACCTTGAACGACGCTTCCGGAGAATGACCAGCTTTGATAGCCATGAATGTAAACATTGGTGGGTGTGTCATAGTCGTAAGAGGAAGATGATGAGGTTGAGGACTTTGGATCCTCTTTCTCCGATTTTTGCTGATGCAAATGCAATGCACCATCCATCAACATGAACGAATCCAATGCCACATGTGGGTTGGGTGGATGATCAACCTTCCACAATAGAGGTGGGCAGTTGTGCACAGCCCTTTCTGTTTGGGTGTCGCTTTGGCATGGAATTGCAAATGTGATGACTGGTCCCAAATGTTTCACATTCTTCTGGGCTCCATCAGTGCCATTTGAGTTTTGATTACCCCATGGAGGCAAAGGTAGGTTGTCCCATTTATCCATTTCAGGTATTTCATAATCACTAGTCGCATCAGATTGAGCATCAATGTCCTTGGTGTCGCTGGCGTCTTCGGCAAAGGAACCAAACTTGGGACGAAGATAGATCCTCAAAGCATGGCAGTTTCCAATGCCCCGTATCCATAGTCCACTCTCTGACGGGTCTGCATTTCCATCATTTGTTGCAGACTCTGATTCTGGAGCAGCAGCAGGCGGTGCAACAATGGGCTCCATAAAAAGAATGTCATCCACAGTGTAGCTCACTTTCACTCGGTGGATCGGTTTAGGAGCTCCAGTGATACTTCTCTTCATTTTCCCCCATTTATTCTTTCGGCGTGTATGTGGCTGAGACGTTCCTCCATTCCCAACGCATTTAGAACACTTGCCACAGGCGCACAAGCATGTACCCACGGATTTGTGCCAATACTCTCTTTTCTTCGAAATGTTGGTGTATGATGGGTATGCCTCATGGGCAGGCCGATAGGTGACAGAGAGCAGTTTGGAGGAGGTAACATTCCACTGTGATGGAGATGATTGGGACGAAAAGGACCAACTCCACTTTGGCTGATGTACTCCGTTCGTGTCGGTGGTGATTGCTGATGGATCTGTTGATTTTGTTTGGTTATCATCGTCCGACATTGCCGCTACAGACACACCATGGGGACATAACTCGGCAAGATATCTCGACGATGATGGTAGAGTCGATGAGGATAGGCCGTAATCATCTTTGGCTGGTGCGTTTTTCGGCAACAGTTGGACGCCCTCCTCGGAGTTGTCACCTTCATTGACGCCGTCAGAGGAATCGTTAGTTTTGAAGCTCCCATTGATACTGGACTTGGGGACGTTCAAGCGGAATATCCACCCAGGATAAGCCCCAGATTTCATTGTTGCCATTTTAGACTGGGCGGCGATGGCAATTATCTTTCGTCTAGGCTCAGGAGGGTCTATCGTAGGAGATTCGATGCTGCCGCCAATAATTATTTGTACATAAGAGAAGATGGTGGGTTCGTACGATACATTAGGCTTGAGCCAATACGATACTTATCTAGAGGGCGGCTGTTGGTCATTTGGGAAATAAGAAGGGATAACCCTTCTCTGGTATGTAAACCTACTAGTTCCCACGTTGGAGCCCCCAAATTATGGGGTTCATTTAGGGATGCATAGCCCCTTTGGCTCAAGCCTAATGGCTAATGGTGTGGGTTCGCTGAAAAGAACTCGTGCCAAGAGTCTTTCCTTGAACACCTGTGACATCATTGTCGTGCCTCAATAGCAGCCGTGCCTCAATAGCACATTTGAGGAGAGACTTGATGGTAGTCCAGCGTTTATCACAGAACGCGAGATTGAGAGAATGTTCGTTGATGAATTCTCTGAGCTTCTTCATACTAGTGATTCCATGCAAATCTTCTAGCGATGCATCACTGTTCATCAGACGAGCAACAAGCTCGTTATCAGTCAGAGATATCTTTCCACTCACTGAGTTAGCGTCTTTCACCGCCGGAGGTAAGATTGCCTAATTGATAGAGACAGCAAACAAAAAGAGGGTCAGGAGAGAAGAAAGTGATACCCTGAATCAATACAGGAGGCAGTCTTCGGCAGGTTGCCTTGTCTTCCGGCACCACCGTCGGTGGACCTGATGGGGCCGTTGGGCGAGAGAAAAATTCAAAATAGAGAAAAATTCAAATCTCAAAAAGTTTTGGGAAAAAAAAAAAATATCTCTGGCAATTTTCATTCTCAAACCTTCTCAATAATTTCAAGGCAAAACTAAAGGATGGACATTGACAACGTTTTTCATTCTTCTCTCGATCCCGTCGATCCCGTCGATCCCGAGGACGGCGATGACCGATCCGGTCGATCTAGTCTGTCATCCGATTCCTCGGCGTCGGCCTCTCAGCCAAAGAAGGTGAGCGCAGGTTTCTCAAATCACAATGCATTTTTTTACCTTGCTCGTGCTTTCATAAATGGGAACCTGATCGAAATGTCAATGCACTCGTGATTTTGATTCACAGAAGAAAGTCAAGGTTGATGAGGCCTTGCCGAATCTCGGAGTTGGCAGAGGAAGCTTCACTGGTCTCCCTGGAGATCCCACGCTAGCATTGGGATCGATGGCATTCCGTCCTCCTCATGCAACTTTCAATCCCGGTTTTAATCTTGCCTTTGGCACCGGTCTGCCGATGGCAAGTCTCGTCGGCCAGCCTACAATGCAGATGCAAATGGGTTTCCCTGGTACTAGTCCGGGCTATCACACGATGGGCCACCATGCCAATCACTTCTATGGATATGGCCCAAGTTTTGCAATGGCACAATACCCAGCAGCACCAGCGCCAGCACCGGCAGCAAACGGTGGCAGCGAAACTCCAGACAGTCATTCGAACAATGAAGATGGCAGCGAGGGACGTGGCGGCGGCGGTCAGCAGCAACGTAAACTCTCGGGAATGACCCCGCTCGTGTTCGCTCCCACGAACAATGCAATGATGGCCAGGAGGGCATCCATCGGCGGACACGATGGAAATTTCCACCCTGCAGTTATGCAGGTTGTGTCGGCGGATTCTCAAATGGATACTGGCCCGATGACGGGCGCGACGCATCAAGCAGTGATGGTACCTGTCGGCAGCGTTGTTTCGTTGCAACAGCCCAAGAAGTGGGTGCGATGGAGCGAGCACGAGGACCAGGTCCTTCGATCGGCCGTACATCAGTGGGGCGAGAATAACTTCCGTCATATTAGCGAGCAGGTGTTCCATGGCTCGAGGACAGAGGTTCAGTGCAAGACCCGATGGAAGAAGGTAAGTTGTTTCCAATGTCTTGATTTTATCAGAGAGATTGATGCTCATGGAATTCTTGCGACACACACACAATTTGACTCGAAGGCGCTCCAACCTGGACTGGTCAAGGGCCATTGGACGAAAGAAGAGGACATCATCATCACCGAATCGGTCGCAGACGGCAACATGAAATGGTCCGACATCGCCAAGCATCTTCCTGGTCGTATCGGGGATTCGGTTAAGGAGCGGTGGGTGAACGTCCTAGACCCGGAAGTCAAGAAGGGCATATGGACCCAAGAGGAGATGAGAGTTCTGAAACAAGCGTCAGTACAATGTGTTTTGTTGTCATTACTTTTACATTGTTCAAACAGGCAAATCTGACAATGTTTGCATTATTTTTTGTTGATCCATTTCAGTCAAAATGATCTGGGGAACAAGTGGTCGGAGATTGCCAAGCGTATTCCTGGCCGAAGCGAAAATTCTGTGAAAAATGTAAGTAAGACTACCTGTTGTGGTATTTTTGTTCATATAACCATTTTTCTAACAGGGATTTTTTGCGTACCATAGCGGTGGTACAACCAAAAGACGTCAGACAAGAGAGCTACGAAGAAACGCCGAGAGGACCAGGCCAAAGCTGCGGGGCAGGAGGAGCTAGCGTCTTTCGAACAGCAGTCCATACCTCAGCCGGATACAATGTCTGAGCAGCACTACATGGCGGAACAGGCTGGCCCAATGATGCACCCACAGTTGGGGTACGAGGAGTATAAGAACATTTTTGGACAGCGTGACGGCGCTGGTGGTGTCTAGAGTCTAGAGTTTCAGAAGCCCCTGCCTTTCTTGGCTTTGCTTATATTCTCTCGCTGTTCTGCAGTGAACACCCTGCCTTGCATGGCTTCGCTAATCTTGTCTCGAGTTTCTGCACTGACCACCCTGCCAATAAAGCAACACACTGAATTGAGTTCAACAGTTCTTCTCAACTAATAGTATTTATACTTTACTACAGCTTTGTGCTATGAATGTACTTCAAATCTTTTACGAGCTGTAATGATGAATTCTACGTGCATTGGCTCCAGTATCGTTTCCTTTCCTCACACTTAACTTATCGATGTTGTGTTCCGCTTTCAGAGTCTCATGTGCCACATAAAGCCCAGCTCATTCAACTTGTCAATGTGCGACTCTTTCCGAGTCTTCTTTCTGTATGCAGCACGTTGATTATTTACCCAAGTTCCAAGGGGCATACCTCGCGGTACATTGCAATATTCATTGGCTTTCTTGTACTTCTCAAGCTCGGCCAATCTCTCTTCCCAAGTCACAGTCCTATGCCAGCCCAGCTCATTCAACTTGTCGATGCGATCCTCTTTCAGAGTCTCATGTTTGTATGCACTTCGTTGGTACATTACCCAAAGTCCAAGACCGAGCGGGCGTGCCTTGCGGTACATTGCAATGTCAATTGTCAGCATTGTACTTCTTGAGCTCGGCCAATCTCTCTTCCCACTTTCTGTCATTGGATCTTTGCAGCGTAATTTCATTATTCGATCGTCCCGCTTGGGAATGAAACTAGCTACTGGGAATTCAATTTCATCTTTAATGATACTAGTTTTATGAAACTAGACTCAACATAGGCTTCTGCAACTCTAGACACGATCTTTGGCATAAACTTTGCATCGATACATCTTCTCCAGGATGGTTAGTTCCTGTTCAAAAATATGTTATTACGCTTTTTGCCTTTCTTTGGACTATCCAACCCTCCAAGTTGTCAACGTCTAGATTTAGTTTTGTCATTTGTCACACTGAGCGATGGATGGAACTGATCCATGAGATCTAATCGGTACGCCTCAAGAGAATATGTGATTGCTCACTTTAACCATGAGCATACAATACAATAATGAGTTGCTAGCCAAAATTGAGGGTTGCATCGCAATATGTACAACATAATGATTATTTATCGCCATCACAAGAAGGATAAGGATTTTTTATTCCGGCTTGGCACAAAGCTGGAAGGAGTATGTAAGCCAAGCCAAGCCTGAAGGAGGCGCAATAAAAACGTATTTCTAAAATTACAGTTGCCGATATCAGGAGCCGAACCACTAAAGTCTCTCATAGCGTGCTCATAGCCTCAGTGTTTCGGTATGTATTGGCCACGGCACTGTAGAAATGGAGCGGAAAGTCGAGAGACGCTGATCTGAAATGACTCACAACCAAAAACTACAAGACATCAACCAAGGTACCGAGAGGTCTCCCTACTGAAGCTCCCTAAATCCTAGGACCCCTACCTACGATACGGTGAGAGAGTTGAGAATGTCGACGTGTTGAGGCAGGGTCTTCTGGGGCCCGTAGTATGCCGTAATATGGCAGCGTTGTCCTGTAAAAAGGCCCCAAATGGCCCTGAAGTTGAATCAAATCTTCCGATATCAAACTCTACTTAGATAGGAATCAATACAACCGATCCAAGGATCCGAGCTCATACTTAGATACTTCGCCGAGCGCCGATCAAATCCATGTTCTCACAAATCAACCAATTTCTAACATGAAGTCTGCTATCATCGCTACCCTTATCGGCTCTGCCGCCGCTTTCGCCCCTGCCCCTGTGGCCAAGACCACCT
>JALLAU010001137.1:0-10981 GCA_036939495.1 Thalassiosira hispida
TTCTAAGGCTGGGTTCGGAATTTTCTTCATGACCGTCCCGTGACAGGGGGGATAAGAAATAAGAACTCAATAAGAGATACATATGTAAGAGTAAGAGTAGAGGGAGTGAAGAAGTTTTGGGATGGCGGGACCATTCGCGCCAAAATCAAAATAATTCAACGCAAATCAACATGCCGCCGATCCCTGCCGCCGACGAAATAGTGAGTGGAGCTGTGAGTGGAGCGCGCTGCCCAAGCCCAAGTTTGGAGAACAATCTAACCCTCCTCTCGACAACGAAGACTTGATCAATACAAACGCAGTTCTTCAAAAAATAGCGAACAAAATGGTATACAGATGGGAAGATCTTCGGGACAATCACATCCAAGTAGAATGGGGAGAGGACATCCGCAGGGCGAGCAGTAGGAGGACACCGGGATACCACTGGCCCAAAAGGGCCAATTGGCTATCGAACACCATCGTCGTTTTTGCCACGCTCGGTGCTATTGGAATAGCAACAATCATGGCATTGACTTTGGTCAAATCTCCGATTCGAGCACGTGACGAGGGCAATGCCAGCAAGGCCGAAGAGATGGAGACGATAATTTCAGCGCCAGTGCCATCAGCAACGCCCACATCTTCTCCAACTTATAAGCCCTCTTCCCCGCCTTCGACATTGGGGCCTACTGCGCCTCCAACAGATCGAGACTCGCAGAGGCCGTCTATATCAGCATCTACGCTACCAACCGTTGCTTCCTCTGAATACCCATCTTCACCTCCCACAGTCGTCGCGTCGGCATTACCCTCTGTCATGATATACAGAGCACCTCCAGCACCAGTAATGTGCGTCGACGAGCCCGGATTCTTCCACAATCACGCTGGAGATAAAGTATCGTGCGATTGGTTCCAAACCGTTGGCACATACAACTTCGAAAATAATTGCGAAAAGACGGACATTGGCAAGGCGTGCTTGTTATCATGTAGAGACTACAATGATTGCATTATGGCCACTGTCCCTCCATCGTATCGACCATCGGCCGCTCCATCATCAACAAACCCCACTGAAAGTCCAACTCCCGAGCCACTAAAGGACATTACACTGGCAGCAACCGGAGATGCCACCATAAAACAAGCCCATCCCAATGGAAATTTTGGTACATCCTCCTGGCTTCATATCGATACGGCTCCAATGCCACAGGACATGTCTCCCGGTCAAACTGGGGGAGCCTTCCACGTATTGCTACGATTCGATTTGGACAAACACGACAGCACACGACCGGTAGAGTCGGCAGTCATTCGGCTCAAGGCAGCCAACTCCTGTTCCTCCGGGGGATATCTCCAACGAACACATTCACCCCATTGGGATGAAATGACCACAACATGGAGTTCCGCACCGGAGGGCGATGGGACGGAGGTTGGACGATTGGGGAATATCAAGAGTGGATTTTGGTACTCTGTCGATGTGACGGAGGCATTGGCATTGCATGTGGGGCATAAGACGTTGAGTTTGAGGCTTTATCCTGTTAGTTCGGATGAGTGCTTGTTTGTATCGAAGGATAATAATAGTGGCGATGGTCCTGAGCTGCATATTGAATATGATGATTGATCATAATATGTTTTTGTTGAAAATGTTTGGCATTGAGAGTATGGTAGCACGGGCTAAAGCAGTGATATTAGCAGTTTTAGTTTTACCAGCGAGATAGGTAGTTTACATAATATTTGCATGAATTTGAATAGAACCATGTTGAAATCCTATAAGCATATTCCACATCTCCATGGTAGAGCCTAAACCGAAACCGAACTTTGATGCATTTCAATGCAGAACTCTGAAAAACAAAATGTTGCGCCTTGGATACAACACTTTGTTGGCTTCTCAGGTGCGGTCAATTCTCCTACTGGGAACTGCACCACATTGAATGTATGTTGATTGATTGCACATCATGTTGAAAAAAGAGTTTGGGCACTCATGAGGACGGTTGAGAGCAGCAATGTCCTGTTAGCAGTTTCAGAAGGGATAGTTAATTTACAATTTGTAATTTTGAATTGGACGATGTTGAAATATCTACTATTCCAGCATCTCTATACAGCCTAACCTAAACATTGATGCATTCCAGATGCAATCAAAAGACGAGCAAAATGATGCATCTCATTTTTTGTATTTTGGAAACATCTTCGTCTTAGATATATGATCTGACGCAGTCAATTCTCCCACTGCAAAGGATGATATATTCAAAGAATCGGCGACACTACTACGGTCGTCATCTTTGCTTCGATCACTACCACTTTTATTCTGCTCGTCTCCATCTTCCTTGTTGGATAGATGCGAAAGATTGCTACTGGGCGTCCGGAATGACAAGCCCCGCGTTAATACCCTGGCCTCGGACATCAGGAGGAATCCCGTCCATTTCCGTTGCGTATTGCAAAAAAAGAATATTGTCACAATTAATACAATGCCAGTGACTACCGATGCAGAGATGTACAAACTGTCGGAGTCCCAGAACGTCACCCAAGCGACTAGGGCGACGACCACCATGAATAACGGTATACCCAATGAAAATGCCCGCAATGCCAATTTCCAATCAGGTTCGCATCTCTTCAGCCAAAATTGATCAAACGGCACATGCCTATTGACACAATCATATCGTAATATTGCCACGAGGATATACGTTGCATTCAGACTGCTCACCAACATCAATGCAATAACACACGCAGTAGTTCCCCCGAATATTGTCAATAATATCCCATTGGTGTCTTCGGATATATTACTCTCCACCAAAGCGACCATGGAAAATCCAGCAAATAATGCAGATTGATTGGCAAGTACCTTGAGCTGTTCGGCCTTTTCGTCTACGGAACGCCGGGCGTCGTCAATGGCATGTCGTTCGTTTTCGAGAGCGCGTTGTTTCATGTCTTCTTCGCGGCATTTGACCTCCCATGCCATGTCGGCCATTTCCATTCCGGCGGCAAAGCCAATCATGGTTGGAGTGTGATATTGTTATTGTTATTTGATGCATGTATTATGATTTTGTGGATGCCAGTGGCGTTGTTTTGCCACCAGAATGTTCAGCCGTCGTCACACCCCTGGACGCGATGGTACTAGGTCAGCCAGCCAGCGGAATAGCCTGCTTATTGGAGTATTTCGAGGCAATACCAACAGCAGCAATCCGATTTATCTGATGCGGATGCACCGTACAGCGAGATGAGGTTGGAAGCGGTTTCAGCGTACGTATGAGCGGAGCAGAAGAAGGGAGGAGAGAGGAGAAGACTGAAGACGCCAAGATGTAATGTGGATAGGCCCCGAGGGAAAAAAATCTGAAAAATGCTCGCTCCAGGCTCCAGACTCCGGCTAGGAAGTAGAAGTATGTAAATGTTATCTTATAAATAAATATTTATGAATCAAAAACATCTTACATACAGAGGATCCAATAATTATGCGAGAATATGAACATTCGACATGGGGGAAAGAACAATGATACATATTTACGGAGTACTAATTCGAGAGTTGGAGAATTTTATCTTGTCCCTGCACTAATTATTTTGGACACAAGAGATGCGAATGTGTCCCTTTTATCATAACAAATACCACTGTACAAGCTAGTCGGATACTTTCTACACTGGTGTAGGCACGATAAAATGACAATGCCAACGACCTACATACTCACCTACGATATTCACTCATTCATCTACAAATCTGTCGGCAGTCGGGCAGTTGACAGTTGATACAGCCTCCATCCCATTCCTATTCAGCAGATTTGGAAGCATAATTAGAGAGAGTAAAGCTTATAATTGAGAAGAGAACAACACCATCATGGCGAAGAAGAAGGAAGAAGAGCCCGTGCCAAGCGAGGCCACCGACGATGAAACCACCGAATCCAAATCCGCCAATGCCGACGCCAACAATGCCGAGCTCGAGGCCAAGGCCATTGCACAGGCAATGCAATCGGCCGATGCATCCTACGTTCCGTCCCCCTCCCTCCTAGCATCCGATGAGCCAGAACCATTGTTGTCACAGGTGGATGGCCCCTCCCTCAAAAGTTTCAATGGCACGCCATCCGTCTACCAGGCCAAATCCGTCCCGGTTGCACTACGCGCCAAGTTCGACGTTCCCATCCACGTAACCGCTGGGGGGAGTGTGGTGGAGTACGAAATCGCCACCGAAGAGTACGATATTTCCTTTGGCGTTACCGCCGAACGCGAAGAGGGTGTAACCAACGTCAAAGATTCCGCACGCGTCGACAGTCATTTAGAACCAGTCACGGGTAAATTCCTCGTGGGGAGCGTACCCTGTGCATTAATCTTTTCGTTTGATAATGAATTTTCATGGTTCCGTGAAAAGCGAGTTACATACAAAATTACGGTTACTCCTCCCAAAACTGAAAATATCATCAAGGGACGTAGGCTACGTGCCAAGAAGGCATTGGAGGTGGTTAACAAGGATAAGAAAGAGATGGAAGAAAAGTATGAAATGGCCACAACAAAGCGGACAGAGCTGGAGAAGGAGGTTAAGAAATTGGAGGCTGAGCTTGAAGAGAAGAAGAAATCATTGGATGTGGTATCGACGGAAGAGAAGTGGTTGGAGAAGAAACAGGTGGTTAGGGTGGAACAGATTAAGTTGTTGAATAAGAGGCTTCAGAAGGGGTGGGGGGATGAGAAATCTGAGGCATAGACAATTTTGTGCAATTTTTGTTCATGTGTGTTGTGCCCAAAAGATGAGTTGATTGCTGACGACCTTAATAAAGATGTTGAAATGGGGAGAGATGTGCCGTGGAATTATTTCTTGATACCTTGTTCATTGAGACGTGCCTAAACTGGTGATCCTTAACAAGGTTGTTGAAATGGAGAGAGTAGAAAAATAGGCTTGTCTTTGTAAAATGGCAAGAAAAGTCAGTACGAATACGAGATCAATGCTTAATGAAAATTATGGCTGTATGTCAAGAGATGCCACTCTTTTATTGTATGATAAAGTACACTGATGCCAATAGAGTGACAACTCCAAAAACACTGGACATTCTCGTTCCTGAACCATCTCTCCGCTTGATATTACCCAACCATTCATCATTAGCCCATGAACGAAAGGCTTGAGGCTGTTCAGTCGGGCCTGCCTCGTTGGGGGCTTTGGAGGGTGCTGGAGTTGTGTCCATGAACCAGCCACTACACTCGGGGCAGTACCCAGTCTGATTAATATTGAATAAAGTACAAGAGAACGCGAACAAAGCTTGAGTCAAAGACAACACAACAAGCAAAAACAGTCCCAGACCAAGCAATTTCCACGTACCATTACACACTCTTCAAATGCTGCAGGTAAGCCTTCGCATCCGCTCATGTCTAGTAACCGTTTCACCCCCATGACACTTGCGGCAATGCAATAATATCTCAACCTAGTAACGATTGACTTTGCGTGATAACCTTTAGGATCCGCTGGACATTCCAGCCCCCCGTTGATTATATTCAAGGACCCGCCGAAACTTCCTTCCTGTAATGATTGGATATGGCAGGTACTCACCTCGCCCGGGACTTTATTGTTAGGGTCAGGGAGTTTATTGAACATCCAAAACCAAAGAGCTGTACCCCAAGCATATTTCGGTTCAGTCGCAACAAGATCGGGCTGGGTACACAGCGTATCTGCCGACCCCGTCAGCACATAGGACGCCCCAATGTAATTGGCATTCCAACTTATTTGGATCTGTAACAACAATATTATGGAGACCACAAGTAATCAATATTAAACAGCTCAATTACACAGAAAGATGGGTATATTCGCATCAGAGCACTTACAGCCCCCCGTCCAAAGAATACAGCATTGGGATTGATCAGCCCCTCGTGAGCTTCTCCGTCCACCTCCGTCGTCGGGCCACAGACACATCCATATGGAGGTGTCACAACCTTATCGCAATACTCCTCGTAGAACTGTCCATTGGCAACCTCGCTCACTTCGCAGTATCGATTTTCCCAATCAAAATTTTCGTCGCTACAGGGTTTGCAATACGTGCCGCCGTACTGCTCAAAGGGCCGAGCGCAGGGTAATATCTCTCGGGAAGCTGTGAATTGTGCAGATTCATGTGTCGTGTGTCCAATAAACGCGGCCCATTCGTTCTTCTGCTGTTCCAACGTTCCCATTTTGAATATCTTTTCTTCGTACTTTTCATTGAGCATGTCTATCGTATCGCACAGCCCCTCATAGGTATATGGAAAGATTGCATTAGGAGCTATAACATTGAACATTTCTTCTGTGAAAATATCGCATGGTTTCGTTTCAGCCTCCTCGAGTTCTGATGCCAGAGCAGGTTTGAACCTGGGCGTGGTAGAGTCCCAGCACCAGCACAGACCCTCGACGCTGCATGGCCATGTCCAATGAGAACCAGATTTGAGACATTGCTTGCAATCATCGTCGCTGATTGCTTGCATGGAGGTGTCGGCGATGCTGCATGTATATATTAGTGCGATGTGAGGTCATGAATGAGAGGTGCGTCAGACCAAATACAGTCGCCATTCAGCCCGCCTACATCAATGAAAGGTACTCACCATTTCAGATTTCCGACTCGACAGTTCTTGCAGCTCAGATCTTGCGCGGATGCAAGAGTTGCTGCTAGGAGAAACGACGAAGCACGCATGGAGAGGTTAGTTGCCATGCAATATGTAGAGATCAGAGAAAATGAACTGGGTGAGCCAGCGGGCTGATTCGTTGGGGTTGTTCGTGTTCGTCCGTGAGTACATAGATTTGTGAGGTCCTTTTCAGGTGTGTTTGTTACAAAAATTTGAAATGTAAGGATTCCTACGTTGAAACCGCTCCCGCCAAAGATTGCCCCCTCTTCTCTTGCTCCCTTAAAAGTTAGAAGACCCATCTCAAGCTCAGCCTATTATCTATTATCTCAGATTATCTCCTACTCCGCTCTCCGCTCTCCGCGGCCACATCATACCAAGAAGTAAATTCCATCCTAATGCAGGCAAGGAGGGCTACCAAAACTTCTGCCAGGGCGGCTGCTTCTGGCACACTGATCACTCGTGCGTCGACGTCGTCGTCTGCCGTAACACCATCTCCGCCAAGGAAGAAGCCCAAGACACGATGCTCGAACATTAGCAGAACTATTGCCATTGGATTTAGTTCAGAAAGTAACATCCGAGAGGAGATGAGTAGTCTCGTCCTTTCGCATATTAATTCAGCAGGCGAAAATCATATTACGAATAATGGTGTTGATACTACCACTATTGGTGGATGGTGGTACGTTTGTATTAATCACCGCTAATTTGTGACTTCTGTGATTGTACCTTAATGTAATTGAGTTGTTTTGTTTTCATTTCCTTGCGAAGTCTTGTAGATGGCCTCACTCATTGTGCCACGGCATCCAATGGAATACTTCTTCCCTTGATAAAGGAACATGGACCACCACAGTTCTACCTTGATCATATTATAAAGAACAGAGTCACTTCCAGCTCTACAGAAGATGATGATGCACAATCAAATGCATCAAATATCAGTGATAATTATCAATCATTTCGATCACTCTGCCGCATTGTCTCCGGGCAGCAGCTCGCTGGCAATGCTGCAAAGACCATCTGGCGCCGTCTACTTCAAGTTGTGGATGCCACTGAAGAGGATACATCAAACCTTACTCCTGAGCAGATACTTATCATTGTTGAAAATGGTGATATGGAGACTGATTTACGAGCTCCTGCTGGATTGTCAAATGCAAAGTGCAATTGCATAGTAACAATAGCAACGAATTTTCAGGATGGTACTCTTTCTGACAATATCCTGCTCGGTGGAGAAGTCGCTGATGATGAGGTACGATCCCTATTGCTTGATATCAAAGGACTTGGTCCCTGGAGTGTCGACATGTTCCTTCTTTTCCAAGTTCATAGGTCAAATATCCTGCCGATTGGCGATCTTGCCTTTCGTAACGGAACACGCAATATGTGGGGAGTAACGGGCAAAGCTAAGGGTGGAGGACTATGCCAAAAAAAGGATAGACAGGTAATGGAGGGATGTCATCAGCCCTTCGCGCCCTATCGATCGATATCTTCTTATTACATGTACAAGATATCCGGTATGAAATGAAGGGTGATAAGATCTGTGTACTTTTATGTTGGCTCAATCATTAGGGGTTATCATCTGAGATTATGCTGTATCGTACCTGGCTTACCCTGTAACAATACTATAAAATTGGGTAACAGTAGGAATGTAATTCAGGTTCAAACTGATTGGATTGATTGAAAGCTATTATTGTTGTTAATTTCAGACTTATTCCTTCACTAAAAAATATCCACTGTGTAAAGTGAACACACACGGCCTATCTTGTTTGAAGCATTCCAATAGTCTGTGCCCGTCTTGTAGACCATTTTGAATTAAGATGTGACGCGTAGGCAAGCTTGATTGGATCACACTCCCCGACAGTGTCTTGTCTTTCCTGTTCATCGAGGACAGGATTGGGTGGATATTTGGACTTGAGGGATGCTGCAAGGATAATATGGGCAATCTCCCTCGGGCGAGGACGATGCCGCTTATGAATGGCCATGAAGCACTATGCTTGATCATGACTGCTGGGTTGAGCAATCTCAAGTCCATTGATCTCGCTGATAATTCCATATCTACAGGAGGGAGCACTTTCATATCAGACTTTTTGGCAACAAATCCTGTTTTGCAAAAGCTCGCACTGGGGTACAATAATCTTGTCGATGAAGATGCGATTTCTATTGCAAGGGCACTAAAGCACAACACGAATCTGAGACTCCTCGGTGTGACTGGCAATGACTTGACAGATATCACGACAGCGGTAGGGTGGGAGTCATTGCTCAAGGCTGAATTTGATTCTACAAGTTTGAATTCAGCTGCCGACTCTAACCACACGTGTCATATTGTCGACGAAGGACAATACAATATCGACCCTGATTTTGATTCCATTTATGACAGTGAATCATCTTCAAAAGCTGTTCGCCAAGAGAAAATATACCGTGTCCTTTCTTCAAGAAATAGAGAGTGCTCCAACGTTCAGTATCTCGATGATGTCCCTGTTGAATTCCTTCCAGAAATGTTGCGCTCGATTCAGCAATACTCTGAGTATAATGTGGGAGGACATACACTTGCACAGGATATCAGAATGACAAGTGCTTTTTCTATTGTATTTGAGGTACTGCGTAGGTGGGAGAAAGCTTTGTCTGTTTATGAATCCTTGAGCAGCTGTTAGGCATAGTAACATCAGATTTTACTTGGGGATCTCATAAATGTGGCACTGCTATTTGTTGTGAATGATAGCGCTTGACTAAGATTGTGATGAACTTTATTTGAAACTTGCTAGATAAAGCAGTGAGGTTAATACAAATGAAAATTGAGACTTAATTCTATCCTATCTTTTCTACACAACTAATAACCAGCAACGCCCATGACCAGTGAATAACCATATCGCACAATCAAATTTTGCTCATCACATAAGGTGGACTGCTATCAACAGAAGTTGATGATGACATTTCACTTTCCGAACTTGTGAACGATGGTGTTGCTGATGACATCGAAGTGCTTCTCTTCCGCGTCGATTCAACCAATTCCTGGGCCGCATCACGCTCCTCCAACAGCTCACACTCCGACGCCTTCAGTTTCTGCCTTGCAAACTCACTTAGTTCCAACCCTTCCTTCACGTTCCATTCTCCATTTTTGCATTCGCATGGAAAAGAAAATACAATGCCTTTCTTAACTCCGAAGTAACCTTTGTCGTTATAAACAGCCATTGAAACAGTCTCTCCTTCCTTTGTTCCAGTGACAAGCCACGTCTTCAGACAGTCTGCGGTGGCAGTGGCTGCTGACAATGCACTAGAATTGCCTCGCGCTTCAATCACAGCCTTGCCGCGATTTTGAACAATGTTCACAAAGTCATTCGTTGCCCATTCCAAATCATTGGCTAGGAGTGATCTCAGTCGAACTTTATTTCCGTTCTCGCTTAGACAGTATCCATCCGTCAATGCATCGGGATATTGTGTCTCGGAATGATTTCCCCAGATAGTTACATTCTTTACTCGATCCGCTGGTACTTTGAGACGTAGCGCAATTTGACCCTTGGCACGTTGATGGTCTAAAAATGTAAGAGCGCAAAAGTTCTTGGAGGGGATAGACGTAGCTTCCGTCAGTGCTACGAGACAGTTGGTATTGGCTGGATTGGCCACAATCAACACCTTGACATTGGGAGATGCCACCTGATCCATTGCCCGGCCCATGGAGGTGAATATGGGCGTATTGGCCTGGATCAAATCCTTGCGTGCCATGCCTTTTCTGCGAGGGAAACCGCCCAGGAGTATGATCACATCGGCATCATCGAAGGCAATGAGAGGGTCATCGGTGCATATCACGTCAGTGAGGCAGGGAAAGGCACAATCAAACAGTTCCATACGAGTCCCCTCGAGGGATTTGATGGCCTGTGGTATTTCGAGTAGGCGCAACTCGATAGACCGATTTTCTAGGAAGACATAGCCGGAGGCGAGGAGAGGAAGGAGAGCGTACCCTATGTTTCCGCCTGCACCACTTACGGCGACTTTGATGGGGGCTGCAGCCGCTTTTTTCGTTTGATTCGCCATGCCACTGCTTTTACAATACTCTATATTGAACGTTGGATGATGATTATGACAAGGAATGGTGAGCCCAGCCGGCCAAAAGCAAAAGAGAACCTGTTGATAAGAGGGGGAAGGGAACCAGACGTGGTAAAAAAGAACAAAAGAACTTTTTTGTCGTGTTGTTCAGAGCCAGCCGGCCAAAAGAGAACCAATAAGAAGGAACCAGCCATCCAGACGTGGACAAAATAACGCGGTGAGTGAAGCGGAGATAGATGCTGGAGTCGGAGAGCGTCGGAGAGGCGGATGTGGAGTTCTCTCCATCTAGATAGCAATAGGGCTGGGCTAATTTACAAAGCCACTTTAGCATATTTACAAAGTCATTTACAAAAAAAGGCTCCACGTATTCCTACGTAGAAAACATACCAGGTTGTGACGTCACGTACTTCCACGTGTAAGTTTATTTCAGCAT
>JALLAU010001138.1:0-11034 GCA_036939495.1 Thalassiosira hispida
GCCCTGTGCTAAAGTAAGAGATCCATATAAAAGCGAAGAAACAGAGCTTTCCATAGCTGTACTGGACGCGTTCTGACACCAATTTTTAGAAATTGTATGTTACATTACACGAGCCCTCGATCGAAAATGGTGCGGAGTTCCGCACAATAGCTGGATTCCTGTTAAGCAGTAGCGTTACATTGGTCAATTATGTTCCTTATGAGACAGGCTCATTGATTGCAATAGGCTGTCATGAGGATGTCAGAATAAATCAGTTTGACACATGTGTTCCTCGCAATACAGACCTTAGATACGTCAATCGTACAGGTCGCTAGTCGGAGTCCCAGTTAGAGGGTCCATATCGGAATCGAATGCGTATCCGTTTGTCAAACTCACCAGATTTGATTGCCGTTTCAAATGATTTATGGCAATACGAAGGGCATTGGTCGATAGAAGAGGCCAATGGCATTTGATAGATCCCCTGGATAGCCCCCAGGCGAGAGTATTGACCTCGTATTAAGTATGAAATACTGTTAATTTCAAAGAACACTGCTGAACCCAATTGTCAAACGAAGTTAGGTTGAAAGTGGTCACGTGTATACGACCTCGCCCAGGATCATGTTACTGGTAACTGGTAGCATGCACATTTGTTTTCCGTTAGCGTGCGAGGAGTTACATTGCTGGCGGCGTTTGAACAACTTGGTCCTAGGCGGAAAGAAAACTCATAACTATACACATTTCTTGTAGCACATCCCACACCTTTCTTCAGTACCCAAAATTTCAGGAGTAGTTGCTGTCCCCTTGAACTTAAATATTCAAATACTGAAACATAAACATTGAAAAGAGAGGGAGGACCTGCCTACTGTATGTGTTTAAAGAAGTGGGATAGGTACATCAAGAACATTATTCAGTCACGTACTTGTTTGGGGGGGGGCGGGGGCGACTCTATTATCACAGTAGGTGGCCGAACGGCGAACGGTACGGGCGTGCGCGCTCTATCTATCCTCTATCTGATATGTGAGCTGTGCGCGGGCGCCCGGGCGCGAGGGCGTCCGTATTTTTCCGTTCCGTCTGAACGACACAACAGAACGAGACACCCTTCCGACCATCCTCCATCCTCCAAGCCAAACCGAAAACAGCCGAAAACGGCAACCCGAACCTCCCACAACTAACAATTGCCTCAAGAAAGCCCGGCTGCTCTCCAACAATTACAATGGCCGCCGACACTGCTCTAAACCTGGAACGGCCACCTCAGGTATGCCGGCCGCCATGCCGAATCGTACCTGCAAAGTGTCAGTCCCTATTATTGCAACCAAGAGTGGCCCAGATGCGCGGTACACTACCTACCTACTCCCTCTCGGCAGCAACGCAACGTTCAGCGGTACTATTGCCAAGCCTGGCTCTTTCTCTTGAACGCATGGTCATAAAAATTTGATATTGCATCAATCGAATGAAGTGACCACACTGGAGATAATCCAAAAATTGACCATATCAAGTATTCAGTATTCACATCTCCACACAAGTAGAAGACACTCAGTTCATACTCGTAATAATATAAATTGAAACATGAAGATCCTTTCAGCGGCGCTCAGCAGTTTGCTTCTTCTCGGATCGGCAGTGAAAAATGTAAGTAGATACTATCTTGTTTGGCACTTCAAGTGTCGGATATATAATATGCGCTCATCGTCCCATTATTTTCCATACAACGTACTCAGGTCAAAGGGGCATGTAATGCCGACACTGACTGTGTTTGTAATGGCGTGCCCAATAGTAACCCCACCATCAAGCAGTGTCGTGAAAACGGTGGATCTAACAACTTCACCGATATTTGTCAGGTTAACACCGATTGTGTTTGCGACAACGGCAGTTGCATCAACGGGAATACCGCCCAGCCATCTGAAATGCCATCACTGGCACCGACAAGAGAGTGCATGAGATTTGAGCAATGGAATGTTACAGATCTTGTTGAAAATATATTGATGGATCCCAATGAACATATCCCGATTCGGAATGCAATAGCCGTGGGACATGAGTGCTTCAAGTACTTTTACAATGGCGGTGCCATGGGCGTCCATGAAACCACGAACAATCCATTAGTCCCAGAGAATGGTATCATTATGAGTACTGGCAAACCGAAAGAATTTTGTTGGAATGATTCAAATTCGACTTCCTTCGCGTGGCCTGGACCAGCTGGTGGCGATTTTGTGTTGAATGACGAATTTTTTGACAAGAATCAGAAGACGGTCGATGCCTGCATTATCCAATTCGAGTTCAAGTGCACCAACCAAGATCCGCAGATGACATTTCAATTCGTCTTCGGATCAGAAGAGTATAACGAGTATGTGGGCACCGATTTCAATGATGTGTTTGGCTTTTTTGTGAATGACGAGAATATCGCGAAGCTTCCGTCAGACAATACCACAATTGCTGTCAACAATGTCAACGATGTCAACAACTCTCAATATTACATCGATAATGACTATGACACCAATGGACCCCCTGGAGCCCCCCCCTCTAAATACCAGATCATTGAAGCTGATGGTTTCACTACACAGCTCAAAGCGGACGGCACACCTTTTTTGAAGAGTAATGCATCGGAGGTGAGAGTTTAGTATGCCGTGTTTATTCATCACACTCCTTTTTTGCAAATGAATCTTGAGTTCTCACTATATTCTTTTACTTTCTCGGCACATGATCCATATCTCATTCAGTGGAATACTTTGAGGTTGTCCATTGCCGATGTGGAGGATCAGCTAAGAGACTCCTGGGTGCTGATAGCAGGTTCTTCCCTCACTTGTGTGGACACGTCCACTTCGGCGCCGACTTCTGCGCCGACGACTCCAGCACCAAGTGTATCAGCTCTGCCAAGTATCTCTGCAGCTCCATCTGTATCTGCCCGTCCTTCTGTCTCTCATAAGCCTAGTGTCTCGAGTCAGCCAAGTTTCTCTGCTGAACCATCAACATCGGCCGCGCCATCGATCTCACAAGAACCAAGTGTATCAGCAGAGCCTTCCACATCGGCTGCTCCATCTGTATCTGCCCGTCCTTCAATTTCACAAGAGCCTAGTGTATCGAGTCAGCCAAGTGTCTCTGCTGAACCTTCCACATCGGCCGCACCATCCGTGTCAGTTGCGCCCTCGATCTCACAAGAACCAAGTGTCTCTGGAAAGCCTTCGACATCGGCTGCTCCATCTGTATCTGCTCGTCCTTCCATTTCGCAAGAGCCTAGTGTATCGGCTAAGCCAAGCATCTCTGCTGAACCTTCAACATCTGCGGCGCCGTCAGTATCTGTTGCGCCCACTTCAACAGGGTGGCCGACCCTTTCTGATGCCCCGTCAATCTCAACACAACCATCATCTGGACCAAGTGCATCATCTGCACCTTCCATGAGTAATGATCCAACTGCAAGCTCTTTGCCCACAGTATCAAGCGAACCGACTGTCAGTGCTTCTCCTTCGACGAGCTCCTCACCAAGCGCATCTTCTGAACCTTCGACGAGCAGTGCTCCAACACAATCATCTGGACCAAGTGCATTGCCATCTTCAACAGGGTGGCCGACACTTTCTGTGGCGCCGTCAATCTCAGCACAGCCATCATCTGGACCAAGTGTATCATCTGCACCTTCCACAAGTAATGCTCCAACTGTAAGCGCTTTGCCCACAGTATCAAGCGAACCGACAGTCAGCGCATACCCTACGGCAAGCTCTTCACCAAGTGCATCATCTGCACCTTCGACAAGCAGCGCTCCAACTCCATTTGAGCCCGCTATTATGTTCAGCACAATCTTTAATGATTTGAATGAGGACGGGTTTCAAGACATGGGTGAGCCAGGATTGGAAAATATTATCATTGCTTTGTGGTGTGCACCAAAGAATGGACAGCCGGCAGTGAAGATTGCTACGAACACGACTGACGCAAATGGACAATATATCTTCTATGGCGTCTACCCAGGACAGTGTTTCATTGAAGTCGAGACTGCAGGTTATGTGTATAGTCCTATTGTAACAGGTGGTAATCAGGTTGGGCGAGATGGCAGATCTACCATTGTTGAAGTGAAGTCCAAAGACGTTATTACTTCTCTCAAAGGAGGTTTGTACCGGCCATTCGAAGAATTGTGTCACGAGGATTGTGATATTGATGTTAAAGAGTGTGGATGGGGTGTTTGGAACCGATGTACATGTCAGGTAAGTTGTGCACATTAATGCCCATTCATGAGTACCTCTATTGTCGTCTTGCTCACCAAATTCAACTATTCTGCGCATTTATTTCTCCAGTGTGACTGCAACCCCGGCTTTGGCCTATCTGCCAACCAAATGTGTTATACTAGAAGCCAGACACATGAGTAAGTTCAACTACCTGCTTCTGTAAAAAAATGAGTCTATTTCAATTCTTTGCCCACACGAAAAATTTACCATGGTTTTTTTCATTTGATAAATAATGGTTACAGGGACGCCAACACCTGGGGAGGATGTCGTCCTGGGAAAGACTGTCCCTGGTACCCTGGCAAGAACGGAGAGCCACATTGTGAAAGTTCGGCCAACTTTGCCGGTATACATAACACCCATGAGACTGCGGAGATATGCTGTCAAAAGCATTTTGGCGGCGGAAATGGTTGTGTTCAGGCTAGTAAGGCGGACGTGGCAAGGGAGATGGACCTCGTTCAGGAAAAATTAGACCGGCCTCGCTTTTTCTGGCCAGACTTGCATGGCAAGAAGAACTGTGTTTTCGACAGCGGTTACAATGATTGGATGGAAGGCGCCGTGAGTTATTTCAACCTATTCTGAAACATTTTTCTGTTTTGCAGACATATATTCTCACCTTTGATTTTTCAACTGCTATGCACCTTTTGAATGATAACGCTCAGCAAAAAGATTGGTACCTGTTTGATTCTGAGGACCAGTGTTGTGGCATGTGGTACCCAACTAGAAGTGATTGTCCAGAAACAGTATCGGCAACGACGCCGCTACAAGTAGATTACAAACCAGACCCAAATCAGCAATTCTACTATCCTCATTTACATGGGTCCAACTGCCGCTACGGACGTAATTTCCCGATGTGGATGATGCTCTCTCCAAAGCATTATCTATATACAACACCCGAACAGTGTTGTTCCGAATGGTATCCCCATGACGACAACTGTCCCTCCACAGAAGATGACGGAGTCCAGGAAGGATTTTACTGGCAAGTGGATGAGTCATTCTATCCCAACTTCAAAGGAGATAACTGTGCTTATGGCAATTCCTATCCCGAATGGATGGCTGACCCCTTGAACAGGGAAACACATATATTCCAATCTGCCAAGCAATGCTGTGATTGTTGGTTCCCAGAGAGGTCTGTCGAGTGTCAAGCTGGCACTGTCACAGTGATCGATGGCAAGCAGATTGGTGGCCCTGATGTGACTGGGACGTGGTATCCATCACTCAATGGTCGTTACAAGTGCATTGATGGAACACCGCCCAATTGGATGACCATGAATAAAGGGTACAAGGACGCCTACGTGTTTGATAGTCATTCTGAATGTTGTAAAGCTCATTGGTGTGAAGCGCAACGACAAGTGTTCGATTGATTGAGGTAACATCACAAGCCGAGAGATATGTGATGTATATTCGAAGAAGATTCGTTTTGCATGTGCAGGGATAGAGCCGCCTGCCTTTTTAGTAATGTTACTTGTACTACTAAGCTAAGTGTTTGTGGTACTTAACCGTGTGGACTTGTCTCTTTTCGTGGCGAACGCTTTTTCTTTCCAGGCAGTGTCTTGCAAAAGTAGTCATCTCCAATGAAACGAAATGATACATCTTCAGCTCAATAAAACAGAAGGATCTTGATCCACAACTTCAATAGTCTAATTCACAAGTATGTGATTTTCTCAAGCCATACTAACTCCACTAAATATGCTGTCTGTGTTCTTTGGTTAGTTGCATAATTATTTTTGCATGATTCCTCTAGACCAATTTGAGCTCTTCCCTAGGATGATCAAAGAAACGTGGTACCATGCCATGTGATATGTGGTAGATAGATATGCCTCATATTATTCTCCAAGAATCTTACCCCAAAATATTCCATGCTCATTCTACCTATCTATCTCCTCTAGCTTTACGCGGACAGTACCATACTGTAGATATTATATTCGAAGAAGATTCATTTTGCCGTGTTTGTAATATTAAACCATGTGTGGACTTGTCTCTCTCCTACCTGAACACTTTCTCTTTCCACGCGGGCGGTGCCTTGCGAAAGTAGTTCTCGGCCAATGAAACAAGAAATGATCTACACACATCTTTTGCCAAATAAAACAAATCCATGCCTCGCTCACAGCTTTAGTTTAACCCACTAGTGACCATACTAGCTCTTTCAATGTTACCTGTGGCATTTGAAATTTGCAAATATTGTTTTGGAGCTCTTCTCTCTCTAGGGGGGACAAAGGAAAATAATGTTGTAGATGCCTAGATTTATTCTCCGACAATCTTACCCACAAATCATCTACCCTCTATAAGGTAGTGGACAGCGGACAGACCTTTTAATCGCTACAAGCAACTACTTGGCGAGAGAATCATTCTACGTTTGAAGGAATTAGTATGTATCCGTATATAATCGCTTCAACCATCGCTTACTTAGGCGACAACCCCCACCGCTACCCCCCATCCACCCACTTCTTCTCTTGGCATACCACTTCTCTTACTCTTACTTCACCCGCCCAATCTATCCTGCCAATATCTTCATTTCATCTTAGCTTGCTTCATCATGGCATCCAACAACCCACCCCTCGTGGCCCGATCCAACGACGGATCCCTCATCGGAATCCACCAAAACGATCCATCATCAACATCCAAAACGGGTCTGATCCGATGCTACGATGGCAACGTATCCAATGGCTCGTTAAAGTTCACATTACGTTTCCCTTTACTTTCATCCTCCTCCGACGATGATGATGATTTGCCATCGGGTGTGCCCGGGGGAGAGCAGAAAGATGAATTGGCCAAGCTAATCTTTGCCTCGGGAACCAGCCAATCGCCAAGCTTTTTATGTGGCATGCGTCAATCGTCATCGTCCATCCTGATCTGGGATTTAGACCGTGGTGTCCTCGCCAAGACGCTTGATGTTCGTACTGCAGCAGCTGCCACGCCTTCTAAGAAGAAGAAGCGCAAATCAAGCTTTAGTGGTGCAGGAAATGAAGTGTTGTGCGATGTAGCCACGGTTGGCAATTCTTTGTACGCCTTGGTATTCTTCCCCGATGAGAATGATGGAAGTGGTGGAAAATGTCGCTTGTATCAATATGAATTATCGTCCAATGATGTCACTTTGGTAAAGAAGATTAAAGTTGGTTCCGTTACCTCTAATATTGAGGAGGAGGGTGGCGAATCAAAGTTTGGTGTTGCCATTTCCAACTCGACAATTGTCATTCGCATGAACTCTCAATTACGCGTGTTGGATATGACTACGGGGGATAAATTGTGCAAGATGGATATCCCTAGTGAAGTTACATCCTCCAATAACAATGGTGAAGAGGATGGTTCAAAGTTTGTCCCGCTCAGTATTACTGCTGATGGACGCTACATTGTGACTTGTATGAATAATCAAGCCATTCTGTTTTCGTGCACTAAAGATGGGGATAAACACAGCCTGAAAACGATGGCACTTTTATCAGGCAAGGATGATTCACCCATTGCTAATTTGGAATTGACTGTGGCTGATAAAGAAGTGGCATTGGTAACATTTCAACCAGTGGCAAGGATTGCCTCTCTATTCACCATCTCCACCAAGAAGGGCAGTTCGACGTTGGTGCCTCAAATGCCCCAAGCGCAACTCCAAACTTCCGAAAATGACAAATCACTCTCCTTCATTGGCGCAGGATTTCATCCACGTACTCCCACTGAATCGCTCCTGCTACTATTCCAACGTGCCAAACGCGGTGGGGGGTCTGCCGCTGGATCCGGTACCAATCTACCCATGGAATCTTTGTCCTATGCTGATAGTGACACTCTCGAGGGGAACGTGACAGTTGGCACATCGCTCTCTGTTGAGGATGGAAAAGGAAAAGATAAAAAGCGCAAGGCTGCCGAGAATGTGGCATTGGCGCCGGGGGATCAAGGACAGGAGGCTTCCCTTGCCAGTGATTTGACTCTCAAGAAGAAGAAGAAGGCAAAGACTAGCGATGACGCAGAAGCCGGCGAAGATGAGGATGAGTTTGATATGGATGAGGAAGATGGGGAACAGGGACAGAGCATCGCGGAACGATTGGCGTTACTTTCTTCGGCGATGGAACAGACTGACGAAGAAGACGACGAGGACGACGACGACGACGAGGATGAAGCCAAACCTGCTGACAGCTCTAAGTTCAAGCTCAAATCCGCCACATCCGAAACACTCACCACCCTCTTAACCCAAGCACTCTCCTCGAACGACTCCTCCCAGCTCAACATTGCACTGCAAGTGACGGATCGTCGTTTGGTCGAGGGTACCGTACGTGCATTACAATCCATCGATGCGCAACGTGCAACTGATGTTGATGCAAATACAGCATTGACTACGGGGTACATTCCCACGCTCATGGCCCACATTGTAAGACGCATGGCACGTCGTCATTCGTTAGTCATGCCATTGGGTGTTTGGGTCAAGGCGATACTTGCCGTGACGGCACGAGCCTCCACCAACCAAGCTTTAGGCGGCAATGGTAATTCGGCAGTGGAAGCGCGAATGGCAAAGGAGGGAAGAGAAATGGCAATGAAGTTGGGACCACTTAAAAACTTTTTGAATGAGAGGGTGGAGTGCTTTCCGCAGCTTTTGAGGTTGGAGGGTCGTTTGGCATTGTTGAGTCAGCAGTTGTAAGTGTGATAGATTGATTGAAAGAGGGGAGAGTTTTTTGGTGGGAAGAGATGATGGATGAAATTATTTGCTATTTAGTGAAAAACGTTTAGATAATGTTATTCATTCAAAATTATGATTAGTTAATGATGCCAGGATATATGTCTAGTAACGTAATCAAGACGAGAGTGAAACAATATAATTCAATCTCTGCTCTTTACTTCACGAATTAGACCACATGCGATTGCAGTTGCAGTGATTTTCTTTTAGTTAACAAAGAGGAAGTGATGAGTCATACCCTTGGCCCACAAGCACACTTATCAGACGTAATTACAATATGATTCGGCACAACCTTGTTATATCAATATCTCCCTTGTCAATTGGATAGAAAGATAATTGTGTATCTCGATGCGACCCACCTCACCAGGGTGAAGTGGGCACCCTTGGATCAAAATTAGATTTTGGAATCATCTTAGATACGCTAGTTGGAATGCCCTCTCTCCACCTGTAAAAGTAGTAAGAGCACAAGGCCACCCGTGTCAGACTTCATCTTGAATTGACTTCTGCTGTTTGCTACCATTCCAATCGTTGCATGGACTGTCACTGACCAGCCAAAAAATTCGAATTTGTGTATCCATTGACAATCACTGCAAAGTGCTACCAAATAATGTGCATGGACAAACTGATACGCATTCGTTCCGTAACATACTACTACACAGCGGCAAAAGACTTTACAACGATAAGGTGAATCTATTAACGAGCTTTATCTATTGGTGAGATCTTTTGGCTCGCGAATTGCATCGACGTGAGCCGACGGGTGTATGCTCGATGTCGATACGGAAGCTAAGGCATTGGGGTCATGGGTGGGCGGTTACAGCCATATAATAGTGCCTCAATCCCATATAGTTGGGGTGTATTTGTTGTTGTTGCGGCTTGTGGTTTTGGTCAAAGTCAAACGTATTTTAGCGATCTTTGCGGCGAGAATTGTACCAGTCGTGACTGCGTAGAAAAATTTGGGGGGCAAGAGCATCGTACGCGGGATCAGCTTCCCGGTACACGTAGCGGCAATACCAGGCCTACATGTATCACAGCGCTCCCGCCATTTTAGATAGATATCCACTGTCCGTGGATGGAATAATGGAGCCAGAATGGAGAATATCACAGTTGCTTGTGGCATGGACAGACGAAAGAAGTCCATCTCAGACCTGGGCAGTAGGTGGGCTCCGCAGCAACTGCTCACCCCACCTCCATCTCAGACCTTTGTGGAATGTAGCAGCGCGAGCAGCTCGTTCCGCTTTAGAGACCAACCACTCGCATGGTTTTAGCCTCTTAGTAGTAGTTTTAAGCTTGAAGCGGAAATGCCATCAAAGAGAAAGAAAGGAAAGGGTGCCGTGAAGGAGGGCTACGATGCCCTCCGGTCTACGGCACGGCGGCAGGGATTAATCCGCCGCGGGCAGTCGAACAGCGAGGCCAACTCCAACGATGATTACGATGAGGAAAACAACAATGAAGAGGAAGAGGATGGATACGATATGTTGAATAGGAGAGAGAGCGGGAAGGCGCCAAGAGCCGTGGAAATCACGCAACAGATGGGACGCAACAACGACGAGAACTCGAACAGCAGCAGCAGCAGCGGAAGTGATAACAGCAACAAATCTTCAGATGAGGAGGAGGTGGAAGAGAAGGAGTTGCAGTCCACAGCGGGCGACCTCCCCGACAAACTCGAGAGGGAGAGAGCCGAAGAGGCGGCAGCAAAAAAGAAAGAGAAAAAGAAAGGAGAAGAAATGATGAAGAAAAAACGCCGCACAAGCAGTGGCGGCCAAAGTAGGAAAACTACTGCCGCGACCACGGCACAGAAACAATCCGCCACGCCAACAACGGGAGGAAAAGTCACCCAGGTAAACTCCTCAGGATTGGCATGGCGGTTGGACAAGATGATAGACAAGGCAGGGGAGGATGGATATGTGAAGGAGTTCCTCTTCCAAAAGAAAATCGGCGGCAACATCGCCTGCCAGGATGGATTGGAGCAATTCCGTGATGAGGTCGTGTCGAGCACAGACTTGCTTGTATTTGGAGTGATGACAGGGGAATCAATGCTCATGAATGTCATCCACTTGCTGGTGAAGTACCCAGGATTTGGGGCAGTAAATTCCATGAGGGGGAAAAATATTGGATGGCTGGGGGACCGGTGTACCGAGTGGGGAGAGCCTGAGGCAACGCTCCTACCAACTGAGAACGCGTGGAAATGGCAGAAGG
>JALLAU010001139.1:0-11006 GCA_036939495.1 Thalassiosira hispida
TTTGTCTGTGATCACACAGTGTTCTTAAGCGTGGTGTGACATGAGAAAAAAAGAGTTTGAGTGATCTTGTGACATCCAGTTTGTGATCGCACTTGGGATTTGTGATATCCACCCATGGCGTCCCTATCTTTACCACCGCACTGTTTGGCAGTTCTCTCGGCGATGAAAATACAATACACACGCCCATCCAGTGCCATAGTGTCCGTTTTAGAAACAGTCGTCTCTAATCTGACTTACTAAGCAATTTTAATTTTCGCTGTTTGAAGAGCATCCTGTAAGATGTCCAGGCCGCCAACTTACCAGCCCCACCGTCGAGAATGCTCCAGTGTCCGCCGGCAGAGTGAGTTGCAACAAGAGGATGCCCATAACCCAAGCCCTACGAAGCCGCTGGATGCACGTATTACTTCTTTTAGCCCTCATTGTCATTGTATTCAATGGCGCCGTCATAGACCCCTGCCCACCAATATGTCATCTAAAAGAATCCATTGTTTTTGGCAATGGCCGCACACACTAATTTGATCACGATTAATTTGGCTGGAGCAGAAACCCCCCGCCCCCTTGCTTTGTCTTGGTTTAGCTTTGCATGCGGTAGGAGCTCGGCATTTGTTCTTTAACTTGCATAATAAAAAGGGTAATGTGTGGGGGTATGATCTCGATTGTAAGCACTGCAGTCTAAAGTGCTGAAGGCGTTTTGCGCCAGTCGATCTTGTCGCAGACACACACCAACCCCATCATTGTGCCCTTCTTCTGGCTGGGCTGGGCTCAGGGCTGGGCTGGGGTTTGGGGGGGGTTTGGGGAGGAGGTCGGTGCCGTGGCGGGGGTTGCGGGATTTTGCAAAAAAGGAGGGAGCAAAGATCTCAAAGATCTCAAGATCTCGAAGTCGAGCAACACACACATCACAATACAATCTAGCAATAGCAAGTCGCGCAAGCGGAAGAAGATCGGCGCGTCGCCAGACAATGACAGTCGCCGCCATCCATCACTGCCATCACCAGCGGGCAGCGTGCCAGGGACCCCCCAATATCATTTCCATTGTTTCATTATTTCTCTCCAACCAAATAGACGCAACCCATCCAATCATTTTGTGAAGGAAATATGAATGCTGTGGCGTGCCTGAAGCGGGCAACGTTGCTCCGTGCCATCCCATCCTCGTCGTCGGTACTACCCTCCGCCTTCGTTGCTCGTCGATGTGCCACCTTTCCTGCAAACCCAACCACGCCAATATCGGGCAGCTGCAATGCCGATGCCACCATCAAAACCTGGAACACGCCCTCACATCGATGGCTATCATCCGACAGCAGTAAGGTAGAAGTCACTAAATCTTCACCTTCCATCAAGAAGAAACCCAAGCTTCCCCCACCAGAATTTTCCTACACACCCCTCTTCGACACCGCTCCCGATACCACCACAGAATACCGTCAAATCCTCCCATCATCTGCAGTCGAGACCATCAGCCTACCCGATGGTACATCCATGCTACGCGTGCCAGGAGATGCACTACGCACACTATCCTCCACTGCCTTTGCCGACGTTGCCCATCTCCTCCGTCCAGCGCACTTGGCGCAACTACGCAAGATATTGGATGATCCCGAGGCATCCGACAATGATCGATTCGTGGCAATGGAATTGCTCAAAAATGCCAATATTGCATCTGGTAGAATATTGCCTGGATGTCAAGATACGGGAACGGCAATTGTCATGGGAAAGCGTGGTCATTTGGTGCTGACGGATGGGAATGATGATGAGTATTTGAGTGCTGGGGCGTACGATGCCTACACCAAGTTGAATTTGAGGTACAGTCAGGTGGCACCCCTGTCCATGTTCGAGGAGAAGAATACAGGGACCAACCTTCCCGCGCAAGTCGACGTGTACGGTGCAAAGGGTGACGAATACAACTTTTTGTTCATCGCCAAGGGCGGTGGATCTGCAAACAAGACATTTTTGTATCAGCAGACCAAGGCTCTTTTGAACACTGGCAGCTTGGAAGCGTTCCTAGAGGAGAAGATCAAAACAATTGGCACGTCGGCCTGTCCGCCATACCATTTGGCTATTGTCATTGGAGGTCTTAGTGCCGAACAAAATCTAAAGACTGTCAAGCTTGCATCTACCAAGTATTATGATACGCTTCCGACTGAAGGAGACCCAAATGCGAGTGGCCGTGCTTTTAGAGATGTCGAATGGGAGAAGCACATACTGGAAATCACTAGAAACTTGGGCATTGGAGCTCAATTTGGAGGGAAATACTTTTGCCACGATGTTCGTGTGATTCGCCTTCCACGACACGGAGCCAGTTGTCCCGTAGGCATTGGAGTATCATGCAGTGCTGATAGGCAGGTCAAGGGAAAGATCACCAAGGATGGTGTCTTCATTGAACAGTTAGAGACAGATGTGAGCAAGTATTTGCCCGAGGTGACGGACGATCACTTGGATGGTGGGTCTGATGATTCTGCAAATAAAGAAGTGAAGATTGATTTGAACTCCATGTCCATGGATGAGCTACGTGCAAATTTGTCTAAGTATCCAGTGCGTACTCGACTCAGCCTGACTGGAACAATTGTTGTTGCACGTGACATTGCTCATGCAAAGATGCTGGAAAAGATTGAATCTGGAGAGGGATTGCCAGATTATGCCAAGGATAACATTATCTACTATGCAGGACCAGCCAAAACTCCAGAGGGGTATGCCTCGGGGTCCTTTGGTCCTACCACAGCCGGGCGCATGGATGCCTACGTTGGCAAGTTTATGGAAAATGGAGGATCGTTCGTCACACTTGCCAAAGGAAATCGGTCTCGTCAGGTAACCAATGCATGCAAAAAGTATGGAGGATTTTACCTGGGAAGTGTTGGAGGCCCCGCCGCAATTCTCGCCAAGAATTGCATTAAGAATGTGGAGGTATTGGACAACGAGGAGGATGGCATGGAGGCAGTTTGGAAGATAGACGTGGAAGATTTCCCGGCATTCATTGTTGTTGATGATAAAGGAGATGATTTCTTCAAAGAGTGGTTGCCTAATTAGAAATTAGACATACGATATAGTATATGCAATAAAATTATATGTACAAAATTTGTGGTAGCTAGGCAGATGTTAATTAATGAAATTTGCATTATACTAAATTTCACATCAATGCACATCCTCCATTAAAAGATCTCATGTCAAAATGAGTTTGATTAGCTGGAAGCATTTCAACTTCGACACCACCTGCGCCTCCAAAAACCAGTTTTTCCCTCTCCAGATCCACATGACACTTGTACTTCCTCAGCTGATAATGGATGGGGAGAGGAGGGCAGTACGGGTTTTAGCATCATCCTCAAACTCAGCAATTCTGATGTTTCATATACAAAGAAAAGCCAAAAGAACAAACAAACATCAGCTCACACTATCCAGCCCAATAATTACGAGTGGGTTCTGAACGTCCAACACAATGAAGTCCATCAAAAACTCTACATGACCAACGCCAAATGTACAAACAACATTTCTAATATTTCCGCATATCTTTGCACGTCCAACTCCAGCTGCAACCCCCTGGTACCACCGTCTATCTAACCGGTTCGTCAGGCCCAGTTGTCTAACTAGTGGCAGAGAAAGAACTGAGCATTGAGCTCCTGTGTCAACCAACATCTCAACGGTGACATTCCCAATTTGACAGGGGATAAGACACATATGAGATGGTGGCGCTGCATTAGCAGAAAATGGGTTGTTGTACTGTGAAGGAGGCGAAAAGTTTGGCATGGGAGATGGCGGTACTGTTCTGACGTTGCTTCCATTATGAGACGAAGTGCTTTGTGGAGCCGCCGATGCAAATGCTTGACTGCCTCGTTTGTAGCAGCTGTCACAACGGTCAAAATTGCACTCTACACAGCTCCACACGGGATCTCCCTCCCGAATTTGCTTTCTACAACCATTGCAAGTGACGCGTTGTGAATTAGAGGCTTGGAAAAGTTGAAGCCCATGTTTTCCCGGGCAGTTTGGGGCGCTAGTTTCACGCTGAGGAGCGGTGGGTGGCAAAGAGACTACGGTGTGTGAGTGCGAATGTGAATGACCTTCGCTTTCAGCAATGGCCCTCGCGATGGCAGCATCATTTTCTGTGATGTCCTTAGCCGTAGCATTTGCATGATAGTTGCATGCATCGTTTCTCATCCTGCTTATGCCTGATTGCCGCAAAATTGAGTTCCACTCCAGAAAAAGCAAAAAGGGGACCTGAGCCCTGAGCAGGTTGTGAAACTGTTCCTCGACAGCTGATGTGGCGTGAACGAAGAAGTGAGAGAAGAAGTCTATGGCCCAGAGGTGGCCACCATGGTCTTCCGCCGTAGCCGTAGTCTGCCGTAGTAGGGAGATTGTGAAGGTGGGTGTGTAGTGCTAGAGCGAGTGGTGCGAATGAGAGTTGTCGTGTCGTGCGGTGCGTACGTGTGCACTCCGCCGACCGCCGAGGCAGTGTGATGTGGCGATTGCAGTGCGGCTCAGGTAACCTGCCTACACCTAGAGAATACGATATCGTACGATACCTACTACACCCTTAATGCATCCCGTAAATATGGTGCTCATACGCAGGAATACGCAGGTTTTGTACCAGAGATTGGTTAAGAAGTAACCTAGTATTGTATGCTCCAAAATGGCCCGATTGTGGCCCGTATCCTGCCCAAATCCAGTCAAATCAAGGCATTCTGTTCAGGGGGCTTGCTTGTTGCTTGTGTAGGAAGCTCCAGTACAGTGGGTGCACGACTTCTATTGGCAATATCCACTGCCCCCATCCACTACATATTACACTGTGGCCTGCCAGGGGCCAGGGAAGGGGTGCACGACTTCAGGTGGGCTTCTCTCAACACAGTTTCAGTAGCAACGGTTTATGAGCAAAGCTTCATTATTTTTTCGCTAAATCATCGTACTCAACTACGATACATGTTCTTACTCTTTACTCTTATCTAGTATTTTAACAATGATGTCACCCCGTTTCGTCCATGCCGCCCTTATACTCCTCACCTCTCATCCTCATCCTGCGTGGGGCCGCCTACCGCACCCCTCCAAGACCAAGAGCTCATCACAGAGCTCCTACTATCGCCGTCTAGAGGGGACTTGTCCGGATGGATCCGCATGCTTGTCAGACGCCACTTGCAAAGCTTGTACGAACAACAAGAAAGCGTGCGTTGGCAACGGGGATTGCGGTGGCAGGGCCACATGCGCCACTGGGTGAGTCCAATTACAATTATTCGATTCAATTTCCTTGCACTTTTTCGTTCTTACTTCATTTGGTTGACATAAAACTCTCGTACTCGTAATAGTCTGGTGGGAACTTGCGAATTGGGAGGCGGATGCGGAGGCGATGGAACATGTTCCAACGATGCGGCCACTAGTTGTGACGCTGATGGAGACTGCGCAAAATGTGTTGGCGGGAACAACGAAGGCTCGCTTTGTTCCTCGGCCAAATGCAACAAGGGTGGAGGATCATGTGACAATGCGACGTGCAATACCAATACGGCTAGCCCAACATCAAGTCCTTCAGAGTCTCCCACCAACGCACCCGTAAGTCATTGAACTCTTTGTTTGTTCTGTGGTCTATGCACTCAAATTCAGTCAAATTTTCATTTCTTTCCATTTCGTACATCAGACCAAATCGCGCTCAACTTCGCCATCTTCGAGCCCCTCCAAAGTCCCGACGGCTCATCCAACTTACCTGCCTTCCAAGGTGAGTCCAATGGTGTCATGTTTGTAGTCTCATTCTAATGCCATCGTCTACACATTTACATTATTTGCTCATTATCATTGCATTTATTTAGGCCCCATCCACTTCACCAACCACACACCCGACCAGATCGCCCTCGGTGCCCCCTTCCGAGAGTCAATCCTCAGAGCCCAGGCCGCAGCCCTCAAATGAACCATCCACTCTGCCTTCGTCAGTGCCATCAATTGGGCCCAGGTTCCAGCCCTCGAGCCAACCATCCACTCAGCCCTCGTCAGTGCCACCAATTGGGCCAAGCTCACAGCCCTCGAGTCAACCATCCGCTCAGCCTTCGTCAATACCATCAATTGGGCCCAGCTCGCAGCCCTCGAGCCAACCATCCGCTCAGCCCTCGTCAGTGCCATCAATTGGGACCAACAAGGATACCTCAGAGTTGCCAGCCCATACCCCCAACTCAAGTGTCTCGCCTACGAAAGTGCCATCCACGTCACCAGTCCATCCCACCTCGCCTGGAATCTGCGAGGTAAAGAGTGCTTTCCGTTCTTATCCTTGCTGCTTATCCTGAATGCTGAATACATTAATTAATAATACACGCCATCATTATACACAGTTGCCCTGGACACAAAATGGCGCAGCCTGTGGTGATTCCAGCCTTGGGCTTTGTAACAGAGCATATTGTCAAGATGGCACATGCCTTTTGGATGAAGCTCAGTTTGGTCAAGATGGCGGTACTGATGGCGGATGTCTATGTGAGTGATGCCTTTTCGGTGCGTCTACTATGCATTGTTGTCGCATGAATGCTCACGTGATCTGTTTGTAATATGAACAGGCGGGTTCTGTGCGGAAGAGTGTGGAGAATCCTCTGCTTGCTCTAGTAATTGCCAGTATGATAATATCCTATATGCCATCCGCCCAAAGCCAATTTCGTTGTTGCTTTCGGCTCCATGCCAGTACGACTATCTCACAATTCAAGTATTCGATGGCGTGCGCTTCAATGTAACAAGGGGTGTTGACGGTTACTTCAATGTCACAAATGAACCCTGCGTTGAGAGATGTGAATATGGTCGTATACTTCAACCCTATGTGCAGATTCATGATTTTGGAGCTGATGGATTGTTTCGGATTGAAACCTCTTGTACTTTCGAGCTCTATCTTAACCAAACATTCGGCCCTGAGAACGATCTCATTCTTGCTGGTTACTGCTCTTCTAGGAACTTTCCAAACAACTGTGGATTCCTCGATGCAGAAGACCCATACCAATGCTCTAATTAGCGAACTCGCGTGCTTCGGAAGTTCATGAGAGCCAAGTTGTTCTGTAATCCTTATCGTTGGATGTTGTGAGTCGGTACTTGGGAAATAAAATAAATTCCCGACCAAATGTGATAAATGAAGGGTGATCTGTAGATACCTACCCCCCCTTGACGTTGAATCGTTATTATTAATACAATATGTTACAACGTCCTTAGTATAATTGAATCAAATCTTGATTTTCAATACATCATAAGACACAAGCAGAACAGCTGCACCAAAGCTCCGCACTAAATTGGGACCAATGCCTAAATAAAAGCCTCGAGCTCCCTCTGTGGCAATTATTCTTCGAAAGCAATCAAATGAATTTCTGTACAATCGTTCTTCCTTTGGTAAACCTGCCTGCATCATTAATCTGCGTCTGACTGAGTCAATAGGATAGCATGCTGTGCCTGCGAAAATGCTTACAATTTGTGCTGCTAAAAATCGCTCTCCTATGGTTAGACCTGATGAAGAGATGTTGTTGGCATCTCCAGGAGCCCGTCGGAAAGTTTTGTTGTCCTTATCACTAGGTGCAATCCCATTGTCGTCATTTGTGATGCGAAAATCTCCAAGTACATGATGACCCCTTCTATGTAATATCTCAGTTTTGACGGCATCATAACCTCCCAGATGCAAGGCCCTGTACAAAACAACTCCTACAAGTGCAATCCCATATCCCTGATACAACCCTCTCCATCCATCTGCTCTCCAAATGCTTAAACATACATCCTTCGTTCCACCAGGGTACAGCCTTGGAGCATCGGCTGTTCCTCTACCAAGATCCATTGCTAACCGAGTCCGAATAAACTCAAATGGATAGAGTACCGTTGTCACGGTCCCTCCCGCTAGGCCGCCAGATAAAAATGAAGATAAGAGTGCTCGTCTTTTTTGTCGTATTACAGGATCACGATTGGAAGGCAATTGTAAGCTCCAAATCAGGAGAGGATTGATGGCACTTTTGTACCAGTCCATGAGGGCGAAATTTATTGCGGTGGTTCCACCATGTCGGATTACATTAGGTGTGTTTCCTACCGCGATGATGTAAGACAGTTAGCAGAAATTTGGAAAAGGAAAAAGAAATAGGACACAGAATGAACAACACCGCTACTTTCTCACCTCTCCAAAATGACATAATTCCTTGCTTTCGATAAACTCGCCTTGCAACCTCCCATGAACCATACTTCTTCTCAGAACTGTTGTCAATCGAGAACTGAAGCTGCATCAATAATTTTACACGCTCTACTGGTGCCACGACCGTCTTGGCGATGGCGCCTGCACATGCTCCAGCAAGGGCATCTTTGACAGGCGTTCGGCGTTTCGTTGCCGACGACAGAGATGCTGCTGGCGCCGTGTTTTTTACTGTGGGTGGTTCAGGTGAGCATCTCTCTGAGAGTAGTGGTAGCGGGGAGGCTGGCAACGCCGCCGACGGCGGTGGTGTTGCTGCTTGGTTCATGGTTAAGATAAGATAAGTTGAAGGAAATTGAGTTGTGATGGATGCGGCCGGATCTAGATCTAGTGGGTGGCACTACATAGGCGGGCGAGGGAATAATAGAAACTATACTATTCCTACGTTATCAATTTTGGCGGGAGCTTCACATTTGTTTTGGCGGGAGGAGCTTAAAAAGTGACACCAAAGAAGCAAAGCAAATCTACCAAAGCAAAGATCGCTTCAAAGATACAACCCCGGCGAACGAACCCAGGGCTGGCACTGATTCATACAATGGTGGCACAAGTTGTCCGGTAACATGGTTCGGGCATACAATCTCTTCCTCCTTCTGCAAGCATGCATTTATATCTTCGCAGAGGAGGCTACATGCACTGACGATGACGATGCCTGTAAACCCGACACTCGCGATGACGCCATCTACGGAGAAACGGTTTCCTCTCCTTTTGCATTCATGCAAGCCTTCAATAAGCTGGGAACTAGCTGGAGTCACGTGATCCAAGGTATGGTGGTCCTTGTTTATATTTGTGGTCAAAGCGTTACACAAATCTGTGTTCATAATTTCATCATCATCATATCACTTTTCCTCTGCAGAATATATATCAGTAGTCAAAGGGGCTGATGGTGTTGACATCAAAGGAGATATTTATGCGCAAGATATGGATGAGGGATTGAAAGTATTGCAGTCAATGGTTCAAGAGGCCGCATCGGCATCGGTGTCGAAAGATGATGCGCTGGCTTGGTCATTTCACACGACACCATTGGTTGACTTTGGCAAAACAATTGACGATGTGTTTCTCGCCTTCTTGAGATGGTCTGTAGTTGACAAGAGCTCTCATGATGATGGCGAGTCGTGTCATTTGATTGGTGGTGTCAATGACTATGATGAAACAAGTGATATCAATGTCTCCAAGGCGTTTCGAAGACTCACATCATACAAGCAGTGGATGCAGAGCGTCTCTTCGGACCTTGTGGATCCACCCCTCACACATGCATCAATCTATCCATCCCTCTCTACCTTCTCCATCCAAGTCACGCATGATTTTTGTGGTCGATTAATATGGTTCGTAAATTTGGGTAAAACTGATATGACTGCTTTCAAGTCTAAATCTCCACGTGAGACAATACGTCTGTTCGTTTGGGTTGCACACCTTCTGTTTCTAGATGAGGGAGCTCAGACGAAAGGGTTGGTTGTTGTAGATGATATGGCAGAAATTGGGTTCTGGACTTATATGACAATGCTTCCAATACAAGTGGGCATCTCCGTCGATCGGTTTCTCATTAGTGTTACTCCATTGAAGGCGAAGAATGTCGTGATGATGCATCTGCCGAAATGGGCAGAGATTGGTTACGGTTTGCTGAGCTGGTTCCTCACTAAGAAAATGAAGAGTCGAGTAACGATGGTGTCTAAAGGGGAGGAGATCAACACACTAGAAAAGGTTGTTGGAGGTGCTAACTTCATACCTGAAGATTTTGGGGACTTAAAAGGAGAGCTGAAAACAGACATGATTGCACAACATCTTGGTTGATTAAATGTATCATTGTGTGTTTGTGCATTATGCATGTGAATTGGTGTGGTTTACACTATTGGAAACTTAAGCTTATTTCCTTTGGGAACTGTTGATCGCTAACGCAAAATTATTTGAAACTTACTTACTGCGTGCGCTATTGCTATCCCTCAAATCTCTAATATGTCTTCAATCACTTGACGATGAGCTTTCTTCATGAATGATATGTCTTCTTCAATCAACTCTTCCTCGATAAATGCAATGGAATCAAATCCATCATCAATGAAAAGCTGGGAATAGTTAGTCAGATCTTATTTGCTCAAGTGTGGGAGATACTGTACGATCCACTGTGCAATAGCTTTCTATATCTTCTACTTGTTGTTGATCACTAACTATAAGAAACTTACTTACATGCGCTATCGCGCTCTCTACTAATATGTCTTACAATCACTCGACGATGAGCTTTCTTCATAAATGATAAATCTTCATCCAACAACTCTTCCTCGATAAATGCAATGGAATCAAATCCCTCATCAATGAAACGCTGGGAATATTTAGTCAGATCTTCTTCGCTCAAGCGCGGGAGATACTGCAAAAGCCACTGTGCAATAACTTTCGTTGGTTCATGCTTCGGTGGATCAAAAAGTATTTTCTGCGGTGATGTTTCTGAATAAGTAATGCTTGGCTTTTCTTCATTTTGTTTCTTTTTCATTTGATGGTAATACTCCATCTGTTCGACCTGATCTAACCCATCACGGTAGGCCATCATCGCTTCCCGAGAATTCGGTGGCAGATTAGCTTGTCTGTGAAATACATCTCTGATATGTATATAGTATGCACCGCGATGATTTGGATCGGGCATTTTTTGTGCGCTACGAAAGCATCGTCTGAGAAGAGAAAGAACGGACGCTCTGTTGGCGGTGTTGCTGACGGCGACATGCTGCATCGTGTTGGACGAAAAAGAGGATGCACTCTCACTCTATTGAAACCAAGCCTTCAGATAGTCTCTCTTAGAGAAGGAATGGTTGGAGGTATCACATAGACTTGCTTCTGTAGCCGCAATTATGATTGTATGTAGAACATATACCAG
>JALLAU010001140.1:0-14179 GCA_036939495.1 Thalassiosira hispida
TTGATACTGATGTTGATAACAATGTTGCTGATACTGTTGCTGATATTGTTGTTGATACTGATGTTGATACCGTTGTTGATACCGTTGCTGATACCGTTGTTGATACTGTTGTTGATGTTGTTGATGTGCTCAATCGCGCTCATGGCAACTCTTGAGCGTACATATGACCTCCCTGCCTGATCTACCAATTGAATATAAGATGACTTGGAGTAGCTGATCCTCCACATTTAAACAGAGAAATATACTGATAGGCTCGAAGCGAAAGCGAGGTGCTAATGCCAACTGATGAAGTAACCGGCTGATCAAGTGAAGACCCAAGGCCAAGTTGATAGTTGGTTGCATGCTGATGTTTGTTGGAGATTTTCCTGCACTTCTTAATGTTGGCGGATTGTAGACTGTTAACTATATCGCCTCTATAGAAACCCTCTGATGACTGCTGATGCAACTGGTAGACGTATTAGCCATGTTGATGTTGTTGAGTTCATCCATCTGCGCAGCTTGAAGTTGATATGGTGCTGAATTATTTTCCAGGAATGCCTCTCATCGCCATATTTGAGCAAATGATGATTGTAAAAATCCATTGGTGCTATGTCTACCGCAATAATGCTGCAGAAAAGATTCGAGCGTGTAAACTAAACATGTGATGGTAAGCAAAAATGAAAGAAGATAACAATGAGGTCTGCGTCAAAACATACTTTCCAGGCCCCCTCTCCTCAACCTGTTGAGTTTCAGTCGGCTCCATGAAAAGAGCGATGGATTCATCTCAGTGAATCCAGCTTCAAAGTCCTGCAGTGTCCGTTTCAATGTGTCTTCGTAAGTGTGATATGTGTAAAGAGAAGAAGTGATGGTTTGAATGAATGTATGTTATGAGTGTGCATAGCAGTGTTGTGTATCCATGAGGGTCTTCTTGAGTCTTGGTCGTGGCATGGATGCCTTGCATGCCACCTTGAAATACTTTGGTCAATGCAACCGGACTCAAGCAGAGAAAAAACAAACAGCAGCATATCAGTGAATTGTTGAAGGTGGGTTCTGATGAAAGCGCACACAAGTTTTGCTTACCTTTCACACCTCAACAAATTAAGCAAGTTTTGGCCGGAGCCGAATATAATAAAGGTATCCTCTGAAGGATTCCTTGAAGCAGACTGGCAGTACAGACTAATTGACAGCTAGGCAGCCGATCACGTTTGGGGGGACTTCATTGTTTTAGGAGGATCCCAAAGTCCTCCACGGGGAACTGTTTGCCCTAGTCCTTGTGATTGTGTGACCAGCCTAACCTGCTGCGTTCATCGAACGCGCAGCACTGCTTCCGCATCCACAAACCGTACACGCGGTTATGAGGGATGGACGACACATCCACGTAAGATGGTCGAAAGAGTTAAATCTATCAGAGGATGGAGTGGCCGGAGCCGATTGGTTGACCGAAGCCGATGTTACCAAACTTTACCGAAGCAAAGTATGGTGGATAGGAGCTTAGATACAAGAGAGAAACATGAAAAATTGATTAAAGTCTGTCCAAAGAATAAAGAGTCAAAGCAGTATCTTGCACTTACATCGGCATGCAAGAAATCGTGACTTGAAACAAATTGACCTTGAGAAGAACCCTTGGCTGGACACACATACACACACACACACCACACACGCACACAAACACACACACAAACACGAAGACTGAAACTTGATGGACGATGGACTTGAAGCTATTGACAGACTCGACCGAGGAAACCCAAAGCTCTCCGCACGAAACCAACATTCACTCCACAAGGCATTGGATCAGAGTACCCTCGAGTGTATCTATCTGCGTTCCACAATGCTATCATTTCCTTCATTAATACCCTTGTTTGACACATGCTCAGCAAGCTCGATTATACATCTCTTCCGCAAAACACTTGATAATTTGCACAGGATGAATATATGTGAAGCTGTCAACGATTTGCTTGGGTGGTCGAGGCTTGGTTGGGTTGTTAATTCATTGCGTTGATGATGTTGTTGATAATGTTATTCACAATGTTGTCGATAAGATGTTGATAATACTGTTGATTTTGCTGCTGTTGTCTTGTTGTTGATGTTGTTGTTGTTGCTGTTGTTGGTGCTATCTTATGGCGTCTCCGATAAGCTCATACGTTCCCTGGTACTTTCTTCCAGAGCCGTACCGCCGACGCCTTATTTACTTTCAGGGGTTCTTTCCAGAGCTGTACCACCGACGAGGGAATGTGTGTCATTTTTGTTGCGGGCTCTTTGACGTCATATTTGGCTGCCGNGGTTCTTTCCAGAGCTGTACCACCGACGAGGGAATGTGTGTCATTTTTGTTGCGGGCTCTTTGACGTCATATTTGGCTGCCGAGTTGTTACCGAACTTGACTGCCGATTGATGATCATTATTTCGAGATAGGCAAGACTTGGCAGGAGCCGGTCTCATCGCCGAAAAACCCATTGTTGTTTCTGTGTGACTGGTTGACATGTCGTCACCGACCCTACGCTTCTTCGTCGGCGGCTCTGTCTCCAAGATCGAATCCGAGGAACGTTTCTGCCTCTTGAATGCTGGAACACGACTGCCATTGTATTGGTGAGCTCGTTGTTGTTCATTGATACGACCAATGCTTCGAACTCCACAAGGCTCCTCCGTAATAGTTTCCAACACGCATTGCCGGCGCTTGCTTCGATATAGGCAAGACTTGACAGGAGCCGCTCTCGTCTCAGAACCACTCATTGCTGTTGCTGTGAGTTTGATAGATCTCTCGTCATCAGCCCTAAACTTCTTCGTCGGCGGCTCTGTCTCCAAGATCGAATTCGAGGAACGTTTCTGCCTCTTGAATGCTGGAACATTATTCTCATTGTATCGGTGGATACGACCCGGTCGTTGAACTCCACGAGGCTGTTGTTCATGCTCTTCAACTCCTTCATTATATTGCACTGGAGCAGCACCACCGTCAAATACATCGTTATCGGCCAAACTACCAAAGTCGTTACACTCGGCCAACGCAACACCGTCAAATACCGAGCCGGTCGATTCATTAGCCGTACCTTCTTGGTGNCTCGGCCAACGCAACACCGTCAAATACCGAGCCGGTCGATTCATTAGCCGTACCTTCTTGGTGCGTGCTGTGAGATGTCTTGATCATCTTGCTCGGATGCTGAATGTTAGCCTCTTCACCATGCTCTTCGACTCCTTGATTATTTTGTACTGGAGCAGCATCACCGTCACATACCGATTCAATAATATCTTCAATAGTATCTCCAATAGTATCTTCTTGATCAGTGGTTGCATTATTGGTAGATTTGCTCTTCTTGCTTGGGCGAGTTGCTGTAGCCTCTTCAACATTATCAGTTGGCACCTTTCTCTTCGAGTTTGCCTTATTGCCAGCCAGCGGTGGCTCTGACGCCACAACATCGGCCATTTGCAGCATGGCGAGGACATCATCTTTGGGAAGCGTTTCGATGACATGTTTAGGGAGCGGAGGCAAAGCCGCAGCATTCCTCGTCGAACGCCTAGGTGCCATGTCGACCCACCCGGCATTCTTCATTTTAATCCACGTCTCCTTGCCCGATTTGACCACGGTGACGTGAATTCCATGGCCAGCTTTAGTAAGCTTGTGGACAAGTATTTCTTGGCCCTTATACTTTCCGTATAGAGCAACATGGGAGCCGGATATGATCTCAAACAAAGATTGAGTGTTTGTAAGGCTGGCAATACGGGCCGAGCGGCGGACTGGTGCTTGGTTGGCACAATGGCCGCCGCGAACACGACGTTCGTTGGAGGAAAGGAGGACTACTTCATCGTTTTGGTAGGCGACGGCATCTCCGTTGCTAAGAATCAACGCATGCCCGGCCTTGAGAAGCTCGATGGTTAGTTTGAAGTGGGTAATGGCAGAAGCAGAAAAAATCATGGTAGTAAGCAGTGATAGAATAAGGATGATGCTGCCGAAGTGATTGTTGCTTGTGAAATCAAAGGAAAATGAAGTGAACTCCTAGAGGCATGCAAGTTGCGAAGACGTTGAACCATACGGCGTTGATTTATGGTGTGGAAAGTGTGGAACATCGTGGGATTTTTATCGACTGATATGGTAAGTACATAGAAATAGCTATGGCTATGGTATCTTTTCCCCTTCTTAATAGGGCGACGCCGAGATAGAGGAGGTATCCTAAATAATAAGAGATGGCGACGAAGAGGAGGTCCATACCTGCTCTCTCTCTCGAGGAGAGGTGTTGCCAACGTCTTGGGTTGCTTACACAATTATCATCGTCGATCGAGTTGCCTGACCGGCCAACACACGTCCTGTTTTCTCTCCTCTCAATGTAGGAATACTATGATCTATTTTAGTAGCTTAGTGACATAAAGAAGATCTGCAGAGAAAAAGAGAGAAAGAGAGTACGATATCTACAATAATGGAGATCTGGGAGATCAACGACCAAGAAATGGGATGCATCAATGCTCCCGAATACTTCTACAAAAACTGAATGCACAATAGAGATGGCTGTTCGATGCGCTCTTTGCTCACTCTCTCTTTTTGTATTCCTCATCGGTTTTTTACCCACGCCCCAAGCGCCACTGTACCTTTTTTATATCCTTGCGGCACGTTGCAATGCCCTTCTTCTTCTTCGTACTCCGAATTTGGTGTCATCAGAACTCTTCTTCGTCTTGGATCGCTCCAACAGGTCAATAACCTTCTCCTTCGTGAAAATAGTTGCCAGTCTATCAAACTCAGCCGCCAGATGATTCCCCTTCTTTCTTAGAGCTTAGAGGCGACTCTGCCGAGGTATAGCGAGGTATCCTAAGATGGCGAAGAAGAGGAGGTCCATGCATGCTCTCTCTCGAGGAGATGGTGTTGCCAACCTCTTTTGCTTACACAATTATCTCGCCGATCGAGTCGCCTTTTTTGAAACGTAGTTTTATCTTGGAGAAGTCGATCGGCTCGAAGACATCTGATTTAGTGTCCCATAGTACTTCATTTTTGGTGTTTGGCTACATTACCCAATTCGATGTAGGATGGATAATGGCATAGTTGTTGTGTTGTTGAAATCACAAAAGGAGAGTCATGTTGTGCATTTTCATTGTTTATCCCCATACCCAGTGCAGATCTATTGAGTTGAGAGGGAAGATGCCATCCCTTGACCCCCTGCCCAATCACAGTGTGATACAATAATAACAGTGTCGCCAGAAGTATTCACGAGAGAGCTTCTTTTGCTTGCTTGGTCCTAAAACTACTGGCTCCATCAGAGCTCCAATATCTCAACCACTATCACTACCCCCATATCCAGTACAGATGTATTGAGTCTTGAGAGGGAAGAGGATATCCCTTGTCTTCTGTCCAATCACAATGTGATACAATAATAACAGTGCTGCCAGATGCGCTAGGACCGGGAGGGCAATTGGCAAGACTACATGATATGGTAAGGTATTGGACACGAGGCTACGATAGTATGGGAACATACAGACCAGTGTTTTCGTTTCGTTATCTATTCTATTAAAGTTGCAACACTTTTTGTCATAGTTGAGACGGTGCCACTGCCTGCATAGTGGGCCGTCCTATTATGCAGAGAGATACAGCAGCTTCCCATTATATTCTAGCTCTAATTTCACATCTTGATGGGCAACCTTTTCCTATTCCTTCAACTTCAAAGCATTTATACACACACACACACACACATAGCTTTGGCAATACACAAGTATTTCACCAAATCTACGATCCTTGCTCCTTCTTCCAAGCAGCCATGGCCTTCCTAAGCGAGTCAATAATCGTCTGTTCGCTCATTTCCTTCACCACTGTCCCCTCCTCAATTTCACACCGTGTTGCAATCACCTGCAGATCCCCATTAGACAATTGTTCTACACGTACCTCCACCCCTCCTTCCTTTATTGCATCCTTATTTCCTTTATTCTCCTTCTTATTCTCCTTCAATTTCTCATCGTCTTTATCCTGATATGCAGATCTTCCCCCAGTTTTACCCTTTTTGAATAACAGCTGCACTCCCGAGTAGTTTGAAACATCAGTCAAATCCACCACTGTCACGGGAGTAGTCAATCCCATCTTCTTCTTATCATTATCATCGGTGAACAATTTGGACCATGACGATACCATGATGGATAGCGAGTCGAATTTTACTTTGGGATTGGCGTCGGAGGATAGTAGATGGGAGAAGCGCGACAGCTCGTTTTCTTGTAGATCTTTTTGATCCTCTGCAACTTCTTCGTTGCCAAATAAGTTTCCAAATAGGTCCAGACGAGTAGTAGTTGTAGGCGAGACTTGATCATTCGGAGCGACGAGGATGTTGTTTCTTCTCGGGTGGGGAATTTGGATGGGAAGAGTAGCAAGGAGACGATTATTGCAACAAAGACTTGAAGAGTGGAGTTGTGATGGTGTCATGAAGGCCATCGCGGCAGGGAAAGCACGAAGCGCTATGATTAGAAACGGCAGTGCCATGTAGGACGGCGTTGGTAAGTACGAGGAAGCCATGATCATGGTGTTAGATGGTGTTGGTGTCAAGAAGTGAAAGTTATGAGCTCGGATAAGATTGATTCAGTGCTGGATGGTGTCAGAAGTTGTTGTTATTTACTCCTATCGTGCTCGTGCTCCTACACGGCTCGATCGTGGTTCCGATTTAGGCTGATTTTCTTTCGATTGCCGCCTTCATTCCTATGAGCTATGAGATCTTATTTTTGACGGGAGTTGGGTGGAGTTCTGTGGAGTTGTTGTTGACACCGGGTATCAAGAGGCCCTAAAATGACCCGTGATGACAATTGTAAACCCGTAAGGGGGCACTCTGGGGCAGTTGGTGGGCAGAAGACCTGAGAAGAGAGCAAACGAACAAAAACGGCGACGAGGGATAGCAGATGATGACGGCTGATGGATGGTGGCAAACGGCAGAACTCACTCAATCACCCCATTGTATTTCTTTTCACAATTCCAACCTCCAATATCAATATAGCCTCCAATCTCTCACTCAAGGGTCAGCTTGACTCACACGGCGACATCACAGATCACAAAGTGGCAGGGTCCAGGGCACCAACCTTCCTTTCCTTCATTGACGACAAATATAAAGATGAATCACACACAATTTCCGCCTTCCAAGACTGCAGTCGAAGGAGCGGGCGCCTTCACGATGAACAACGCTGCATTTACCAACAACAATAATCCCACGTTTGCGCCCCTCAATTCCAACGTTACCAACACCGCCATGGCGAACAACAACAACAACCACAACCCGATGACGCAGGTACGAACAAAAGCAGCAAAGCGTCGTCCTTCCTACGAGGGACATGGGCAACAACAACATCAGCAACGTAGCGGTATCGTCACCGGACGGTCCTTCAAACGACTACGACTCGACCACGTCCACATTAGCGCAGCTGGCGGCGGTCCAATAATCTCCTCGGCACAATCCATCGGCACACTCTCCGTAGGAACCATGGGTGGCGATTTGGAATCGAACGATGAAGATTTGGGCGACGAGGATGATGAGACTTTAGGTCCTACTACTTCTAATAGCCTAGGCGCCAGTGGTGGTGGTGGAGGAGGAGCGGGTGGTTGTTGCGGGGAGAGCGTGGCGTCATCGTGGGTGGCGAGCTTGGGAGGAAACAGTAGTACCAATTTTAGAAAGAGGCGTGTCGACTGTATGGATGGAGGAATGATGACTACTACTAGCAATGTTGCGTATCAGTCGCAGTTTCAATCGCATCCTAATTCGGATGACGATGATGCAGCAACGTGCTCGGCAATGACTACTGCCGCCGTGGCACCGCGACATCGCCGTCGTGGTACTCATCTACAGAGACAAGGAAGCAACAGTGGACAACAGCAGAAGCGACGTGCGATTGGATTCAGAATGGACAGCAGCGGGGAATTAAAGGAGGAGGATGAATTAGTGATTGAAGATTTGGAGGTGCCCAACTCTCTACTGACGAATGATGATGTGAATGCGGCACAGCATCAAAGGATAATGTCCCAACAGCCGCTGATGCCGATGCCTCCCATTGGACAGATTCCGGACCCATTGTTGGTGGCCGCGCAGCATGCCGCGGTTGGTAATACGACTGCTCCGTTGTCGGCGGCTTCGTCGCAATCCAAGGGCGCCGGGGGAAATAATAACATGGGAACCGTCCTCCTGATGAACGACTGCTGCTCCTCCGTAACCGAAGAGGAGACCAGTTTGGCCGAAGACGAGGCCAGCATTAGCGCCATTAGTATCGGTGCCAATACTACCGTGTCGGCGCTGTCGGGAGGGATGGATGGTGCCCCCACCCCTACTCCTGGAATGCAGGGATCGTTTGATCAGGTTGATAATAGGCAAAGAACGATGATGATGCAACACGGACAGCATCCAGGTGCCATGAAGTCGAACAATCTCCCACCATCTGGAGCAATGATGAAGAGCAATAATGGTCCAATAGTAGCAGCATACGCACCCCTCAATCAAATCCTAGGAGGATTGCACAAGGAACGTCTCACTCGACTCTCCATGAATCGACCACTCTCAAGAGGGGAATCGTCGTTGCATTCCATGGGAAGCGAGGGTGCACACAGCGGAGGGGGGAATTCGTATCGATCCTTGCCTCACAATTTGCATCATGCCAATTCGAATGTTCGTGGCGTGAATACCATGGCGTGGAATCCACATCAGCATTATCAACAGCAGATGCAGAAGCCACCACCATTCGTACAACAGCACCAGCACAATCCATCTCTGTCAATGATGGACGAAGAAGATGCCGAAATGGAAGAGGCGGACGAAACCGCGACTGCGAATAGCACCGCGGCCATTGCCCCCGCAGGAAGTTTCAACAGCGCAGTAAGTCATGGGAGCGTGGCCGGCAATAGCTTTCATGGCGGTCACAGTCATGCGTCCAACCTCAGTCGGGCGGGCAGTAGCGTTGCCAGCGGCAGTGGCGGTGGTGGCGAGGATCAATCGAGGAAGGCAGATCCAAAGTGGAAACGAAGTGTGAATCTCCCTTCGCATTCTAGCTTGTATTAGACAATGTTTGTTCGTTCCTATGGTGGGGGTGGGTTTGTTGTGTCGGTGATATGAATGATATGAGATATATGGCACCTTATATTCTTTTGCCAGCTCCATGTGGTATTGTGTGTGATATCATCTCTCAAATTCTGTGGTAGTGAAACAGGGCACTGACTTTCTGACGAAGAAGGCAAATAAAAACTGTAGTACTCATGCATAATTGAATAGAGAAGTATCAACTGCAGGGTTATTTTCTTCAGCCACTGCCAGGCGGGCAAGTGAGCCCCTCTTTGTGCGGCAAACATCGTTTTGGACACTGTAAATATGGGCAACCTTTGTGGTGAAAGCTGTAACAAGTAGAGGGGCTAGAGCATGATGTATTGGCAAGCCCACAAGGCATCAACCAAACTGCAAGACTTTTCGAGTTTTCTATCCAACTGCCCCAATGGCTCTTTATTCAGCCAGATATGCGAGCCCATGGCCGAGGAGCTGGAGGTTTCGTTTGCCTTTGATACCGGAGAGCAGTTATCTCATTGTTCCTGCAGTTTTTGACTCGACTAAAAAGAAACATAATATCTCTTGTTCATTCAAATAGCCTAATACGTTACATGACGAACCTACAATTTCTTTTATCTATTTGTTTTATTCTATTATCTGTTAGAGCTCAACACTGCTCTTACTTCCTTGACTTGATGGGCATAAAATCTTGGATCTTGTGTGTAGCGGTTGAACTCAAGAAAAGTTCAATATTTATTTTCACAATAGAACATTCTCGGCTCAACTGTGAGATCAACCACGATATAGATTTAACTAAATTCAACACTAGTCAAATTTCCCCTTCTTCAGGATTGGTAGAGGCCCGCATTTCTCATTAATCGAGCAATGCCCAGAGCATGGCACAAGAAAATTGATAAAGCAACTCAAAGCCTTCGCCCCTAGTTCCTTCTGCACCAATACCATCTCGGCCCATCTATGCAATTGCAGAAGGGAAGACATTCATTTCCATGTCAATAAAGGGCTGCATACCAATGTTGCTGCCATTGAAGTGAGTCTTGATGATTTTGAGACGTGCTGCTTGGCTTCTGCTATTCTCTTGGTTAAGATAGGTTAAGATGCAATAGAGATCTGATATCTTCAGGCAATTTACTTGTGTTGCTATCTTCACAAACTTTCTCAGGAGTGTGGTTGGAGTGATACGTGGCCATAATATTCGATGTGTTGCACACGACACTTAATAACGTATCCCATCCAGTGGCAGTTACGCTCTCCCTGGAAAGGTGATACCTCATCAATTCTTTCAACGTGTTGTTATTGGCCAAAGAGCTTGCTAAAGTAACCATGATGCGATCATTGATAACATGTCCCCACAAATCGAGTTCCTCCAGCTCTGAATTCGGGTTCTGCAGAATGATTGAGACATAATCCCATTCCGAAGCAGAAAAATCGTGGTGTAGTTTTCGTTGAAACTAAGATTCAGTTTCTTAAGCCTGCGGTTGGTGGCCATCGCGTTAGCTACACGAATCAATGGACCATCATCGATGACAATGCCACCGAGATCAAGACTCTCTCTAGTGTCGAATCAGGATTCTGCAAAACAGCAGAAAAAGGCTGCCAGCCTACTGCACCAGGGACATCTTCGTTGTGAGAAAGATCTAGTGTTTTCAACGTGCAGTTGTTGGCCAGAGAGTTTGCAAGAAAATTCATCACGTCGTTGTTGATTCCACAGCCGAAATCCTCCAGTACACTGACACTGTCGACGAGTTTCAGTCTATCTTCACTGTCCTGACTGACATAAGAATCGTCGTCCGTCTCCTCGTCGTCTGCAAAGCACATTGACGATGTTGTGCCTTCATCCGGGGTCTTCTCCAAGAAATGTGATCATGGTATTCTCATGGGCATCTTGGACGCTCAGATCAGGCGGCCCAGACTGGATTCCTTGTTTGTGAAGTTTGCCCTAGCAAGCCACACTATCATCGGCTACTGATTGAGTTTCTGGACCGCTATATTCCAATCATTACCAGAAAGTGTAGTTCAAGAATTCGTTTCCCGTGAGTACTTTAGAAGTGATCTTCACTCTGGGGTTGGCAAAGTATGAATGAGAAGATACAAATTTGATACACACAACGGTGGTTCCCCTTTCACCAAGCTGCAAGTGACCCCGCATTCATTAAATGTGATAGTGAATTGTATGAAGAACAAGAGTAAAACACTATTAATGATGATGGCACATAGACAATTACACCAATCCGGTAATCCGATCTTACATCACATCATTATGGCAGGATGGCTGCATCTCCTCTGCCATGCGGTAGATGCTGCGAACGGGAAAGAATTCAGGTCTCGTACGTCCCGAAGGAATCGATGACAGCACCTGGTACTATCAACATTAGCTAAGCATGTATACCACGAGCTAGATATGAACGACAAATAACGTTTATTGTTATGTATGTTGATTCTGAGCAAATAGGTTTTTGAGTTGAACCAAGGCGAGTATATTCCAAGCAAAATGTGTTGGCATAATGATGCATCCTCATTCGATATCTTGCCCTGAGGCAATCTTCTATTTGGATGTCAGAGCACCGCTAGCTGCACAAGTTCAAACATTTAAATTGCACTTTCCTACTACTGTCTAACCAGCCTCTGATGCGACAAGGCACGAGAACAACATCATGTAACCTTGAGTCAAAGGTCATATCTATCAAAGGGTCATATCTACTACCTAGGTACCTACCTGCCCAATTAATCGCATGCGCCTATATATATAATATGTCAACTTGTGACTATGATATAGTCATTGTGATGCTGTGTCATTTTCAGCAATATACATATTAACTATTGCCCTTTTCGAGACGCGAGCGAAACTCAAACCTGATGCCAGTTGAAAGGCGCTGCTCATGTGTGAAGAATCTTGCAACGATTGATTTTGATTTGCCTCTTCTTCTTCTTCTTACGTAGATAGTTTTGTTGTTTTCTGTTAGCGAATGTTGTGTGCCTAGCTGTGCGATACTTTTTCAATGATCGCCATGATCTCACTCTCTTTTATGCCACAGTATTATGTGCATCGCCACTGATCTCCTTCATAAAAGCAGACCTTGACGAAATAAGCCAAAATGAAAGGGTACGGACAAAAACGATACCTTCAAAAGATGATAAGTCTGGTCGAAAAGAATGATCCTTGCACAACAAACGTCGTTCTAAACGGATTTCGCATCATCGATGCCAAGCTTGCAGTACTGTCAATGGCACTCGTAAATAATACACACGTCAAGAGGCTTCACCTCGACGGGACAAAGATATCCGATAGAGGCGCATGTTTGCTCGCCTACGCGCTTCAACAAAATGAGACGCTGGTATTTTTATCACTGAATGACAACCAAATCCGATCGGCTGGTGCAGAGGCCATCGCAGCGTCGCTCTGTTATGAGAACCGATCACTGAGAACTCTTAGGCTGGCGAACAACTTGATCGGGAATCACGGAGGGAAACGCCTTAGGAAGGCGTTGAGACACAATAAATCGATTCGGGAGCTTTACCTCGACGGAAATAATAGTATCAGTCCAAAGATTGTTGACAAGTTTGATGATCGATGCAAGATCTATCGAAATAAGATGGAGACTACTTGCGACGCTACAGCCACAAGTACGGCAGGAAGTGACTTCACGCCCAACATCAACGCAGAGGTAGACGGCGAATCAACCGACGAAGACGAAGACAATAAAGAGGATGGGAGAGAAGAGGAATTGAATACTTCACAATTGGAGTGGGCAGCATCCTCAGCAATGTCCCTCTTTGGTGCATCTCTCTACATGAACAATAATGACGCCAGGAAGTACATATTTGGTTGTGATGGCGATAATGACTCCAGGAGAGAAGACCTAGATGCAAGCTCAAGTTGGAGAGACCTAGCTTCTTACATGACGACAGTCCAGAAAACAATAGACCAAAGGGAACAAAAGGAAGAGGAAGAGTGCCATAATATTGACCATGATGATGATCTGAGCGTTGCTTCATCCGAGCCGGAACAAGAAGTAGCAGCCGTGTCGGAAGAAGGTAAGCAGAAGAAAAAATGGCCAATCAAGTTCAAAAGAGGAAGATATGCAAAGAAAATTCACGCCCAGTACTGATAAAGATTATCGGTCTCCGTTGACCGAGCAATCTTCATCCCTTGTGTTCAAGTTTGAATGATCTACGTGCAGTATAATTAGTAGTGAGTAGTCAAGTAATGCATTAGACAGAGTTATTTCTACTTTTTGATAATGTCTTCGACACATGATATTTTATCGAATGACCAAGGATCTGGTTTTGTGTTCTTTCAAGATCTAATCTGCAGCAATGCACGTTGTAATATCGAGTAGAATCACCAGCTAGTGAAGTCCCTCGATAACTCGTAATTTATTTGCAGGTTTCTCTAAGTTGCAGATGCCATAATATTGATATCGTATTCTCGTACGCGAATACAGAATATGCTTCGTTCAAAGCAATTACTGAGTTTCCAGTGGCGACACTTTGTATGTAAAACCGGGCCAGTAGCTTGAAGAAGTCCCTTGAGAACTCATAATTTAGTTGCAGGATTCTTTGAGTTGCAGATCATCGCCATGCCATATTGATGTCGAAGTAATTCTTGAATTTTATGAGTTTTCGGGTGGTTGAGCGAAGCACGATATTAAGTCACATCACGAGATTACCATAATCCTTGCTGGGTTGAAACTCCTATCTGTGAGTAGATAGTTAGACCTTTGAGAGCATCCCTACTTGAAAAGTGTTTGTGTTTGATTTGCGCAGCGGGCAAGTCGCTTGAATAGAGGAGGTGGGGCAGGGTGCGGTAGTAAAGGGTAGTAATAAGGGGAGGAGGTGAGAGGTGAGATGGATACGATATCTTTGTTTTGTACTTTGGGTTTTCCCTCCTGCGGGTTCCCAAAGGATATGCAGTGATATGTTTCCCATAAGGATGCAGATCATCAGATGGATTGGAGATTACACATCATTACTCTCATACCCCTTATGTTTACTACGAATACAATGATGCCAATGGGCCATTACTACTAGCTAGAGATACCTCCTACCTATGTACCTTACCTATCTTATTTATCAGACATGGCTGACAGCCAGGCTCTCTTCACGCAATTATTAGAACATCCCACAACATCAAGAAAAAAAGGCGGGAACATAATCTCAAAAAAAGGCGGGAAGACCAACGATGGAATAAGTACATTCCCTGTCCCGCCACTTT
>JALLAU010001141.1:0-12338 GCA_036939495.1 Thalassiosira hispida
TGTAAACCATGGTTGAGCGCTGATGCCTGGATGCCAGTATCCCTGGTAATGATTTTCCATCAAACCAATGATCCATGTCAGCTGAAGTGTCAAAGTCAATACCATCTTCCCAAACCGATTGTAACCAGCGATTATGTTCCGCTTGTTTGCCATTTCTTGGGTAGAACTCGTATTGCTCGGTGGGCGAACCCTGTAGATTCTGAATAAGTTCGTTCAAGGGGGGGAAGAGGCGGCTTTGTGTAATTATGTAATCATGTAGCTCCTTCCTGTATCTAGTCATGGGAGATATGAATTCTATTCCTTCATGCCTGAGTGCCTTCTGGGTTGCGATATGACCACAATTACCGTTGGGGGTACATCGGCGTTTCTTGAAAGCAGTTGCGATAGACGGCACAACGGATAATCCTAACAATTTTGTTAGGTCAACACCATTGGGTGGGCTATCGGGGGCAGTCCCAAGGTCTTCACATAATTGAGAATCATCATGTGAGTTTGCCATTGTTGGCGCCTTGGTGGCTGCGGCACTCAATTTTGCGAGCGCCTTCGGCTGCGACTTTGACCGAGCTAATCGCCCCATGAGTAGTTCGTGATCCTTCACCCTCCCCTCCAAGCTGGTATGCCCCCCCGACGTCGAACAGCTCTTGATTGGCTGCTGGGTAAAGAAATATACTAAAGAGCAAAATGGTACTGTGAGGATTGAGGATGGCATATGCAATTATGAAATTGTTGAAATATGCACAATAATAATAGCCATCACATGATGTCCAACCAAAACAATAAAGGTCAAGAATAAGATTAAAATGAATGTGCTCAGATAACCATCTATAACTTTTTTACCATCGGCGCCATAATAATAAACCAGGCGTCATTCGAAAGATCTGCTCAAGCTGATCAATATTATTGCAGGCTGGTGTCGTGTATGCGAATATTCGCGGCGCCATGTTTAATCAAATAACTAGAGGCAAATAACAATCAAATGTGAACTTTGCTCAGCCATCCCTCCATAACTTTTTGACTATGGGAGAGAAAATAAAAAACCTGGTGCTATTGGAAAGATCTGCTCGCGCTGATCAATATTTACAAAGGCTGGCATAGTGAATGCGAAAACTGGCGGCGCCATGTTTAATCAAAGAATTAATGGCAAAAATAAATCAAAAACAAAGGTGTCCACCAATTGCTCTACAACTTTTGAACTGTCGTCGACACGACAATACTGATGGCGCCACGTGAAAGATATGCTCGAGATGATGAAGATTTACCTGCGGTTTACGCCATGGGTGCGAATCAGGGCTTTGTACCCCAGTGCAAAGGGTCGGGTAGAGTATCAGTTGAGTACCACTACCCGAGAGGGTGGGATACTTGGGTATGATTACCTGTGGGGTACAAAGCCCTGGTGCGAATACTCGCGGCGATAGCAGATGAGGAATAGAATAGCTTTTTCAGAGCATGAAACCTAGGGTGTTGTCTGTTGCAGCCTATGCAGTTGCATTGTTTTTATTGTTGCAACTGATCAACAATTACCATCACTCTGCTGGGTGACATTATGATGTGTGGTAGTGGGTGGTAATGCCGCAAATGGGTAGACTTGGGAGCATCTAAGTAGATCTAAGTATTATGTAGGTATCAGGTGTACTGTAAAAGTTTCTAGCACTTTTGTGGTGTACTTATAAACGTTTTTGTACCTATAAAAGTGAGTGCAGAAAAATTATATAAGTACAAAAATGAGAAGTACAGAATACAAATTGAGATGAAAAAATAAATGAAAGTTTTACGGGTACAATAATGTTTATAAGTACAGCAATATGCATAAAAACTTTTATAGGTACTGTAAAAGTAGGTATAAAATACGAATGTAATTTTGTCATCGATTGAAGCGCATTTTCACTATTGTACGGATGGACCGTTATTGTAGGCATTTGCAACTGCCATTGGTGTTGCTGTGAATTATTACCTGTGGTGCACCATAGCAACTACTGTGGTAGGGACGCCGGACATCCTTGCGGAAGCAAAGAAGGAGCTGGAGGAATGGGACTGCGGCGCAGGACATTTCGGTGGCCACTTCCTTGACTTTGACTGATGACACATTGCTAAACCATAAACTTGTCGGACACAATTGCATTTGGCTCCACCCGGAATGGAGAGAGAACTCGGAGGCCTTCCGTGCAAAAGTAATCATACCCTTTTTTGTGGGGGCTGCAAGTGAGGCTGGTTTCAGAATCTGCGGTAGCTGGGAACCCAAATATAATATCATCACCTGGTGCAAAGGAAAAAACTGCAAAGTGGAGGCACAAAAAGAATCTAAAGAAGCCAAGCGCAAAACCCGTCCGAATAAATAGGAGGTCACAGCGTCCACTCAAACTCACCCCCGAATTGGGGGAAGAGGCAAATTACGCTGGCGTGATGGGAGGAAACAGTTTGGTCCACCATGGCAGCGATTATATGATACCATTGCAATTGACACAACCACGAGCTAGCAACAGTGAACCAGTGGCAGCTCAGAGAAAAGATGAAAAGTCTGATTTCCTGCCTGTGTACGAAACTGTGTGCAAGTTCACCAATGCTGCTGGTGCTGAGGGGCGTCACGTCCTCGAGCAGGAATTGAATGCTTTGAGAGACAAGCAATTGGAGATAATTGCCAAGAAAAAGGAACCTACTTGTGGAAAGGATGCATACAGTAAGTACATGCATCTGTATGAAAGTCTGTGTGGATATGCTAATGATGCAGGGGAAGAAGGGTGACGTGTATCGATGGAGGGGTTGAATAGATTGAAGACCAAGCAAGTTGATATTATCACTAGGCAAAAGGGTGTATCAATGGGAGGGGTGGCATCCATGCCTGTCGCAAGCTACCAACACAGTAGACAAGAGAATCTAATCTAGAGGTGCAGCCCAAAGAAGAAGTAGATGTTTTTCAAGACTGATGGGTGTCTGCTACCCACCACATTAGGTCCAGAACATGTTCATGTGTGGAACCAAAATAAGAGTGATTGGATATGCAGTTATGTGACTCTTACCCACCAGTGTTTAGATGCAGTTTAGGTGGGAATAATTGTTTACAGCCAAATCACTAAAAAGTATATGTTTCAAAGGCATGTACATGGCTACGAACAATCCACATGACCATTTGTTGTGGCAGAAATCCTATGATAGTACCAGATAGTACCGATTATATCTCATATTATGGTGTACATATTTATGCCATTATTGCAGATATCTAGTGGTTTCTCTTATAGTCTATCAAACAAGTTTGCTATCATATCTTACCTACAAGTGAATGCTTGAGTGGAGAGTGGTCCTCTCTAAGGTTCTCGATTGGCATCTCTGAAGGGAATTGATGTCCTCAGTCGTCAACACTCTCGACAAATCTCAACTTCTTGCCGAACTCCACTTTGTTCAATCTGACAGTTCCCAGGACTCGCTCTGGCAATGTCCTTTCATTGTATCCTTCAAACAAGAATGCCAAATCAACAACAATCATTTTCGCGTATCCATTGCAGATCCGAATGACACCAGCCGCCACAGCACTCGAACCCGTATCAATCATGAGTTCAAAGAACCGCTCTCCCTGAACATACCTCTGTTCGATTTTGTTCCCCATAATTGCCGGCGTGCAGCCCACGGCCTTTCTTACCATAAAATTACCCTCTATAATTTGCGGAATTAGCTTGAAGGTATTATCCTGAAAGGTGTCGTCCTTACCAAAGAAGAATTCCTGGCATAGTTTTGATGAGGGCGTGCCATCAGATCCATCTATCAAGGACATATCGTCCACTGCATAGTAAAACACCATGTGGTAATTGGGCGGACCGGGCAAGGCAATATTAACAACAAATACGAAGGGAGGACACTCCAAGGAGGAGGTATTGCCGCTGGCTAATGCCTCTTGTTCTCGTTGCAATGCCAGCTGCACTCGTTCCTTTGGGTGTACACACATTCCACCCATGATGGGAATATCCGTTTCAACTATATCAGTAGCAAAGAGACGAAAGAGGCTGGATCCTGCGTTCACTTTCTTGTTATCAACTTTGTAGGTTTTGCCCCGTACGCGGAAGGAGTTAGCATCTGGTTCGGCCCACCAATCGCTTCTACGAGAAGGAGACACACAAGTCAATCCAGGTAAATGGAGTGAGATTAACGAAGACTAACGTTGTACAACAGCAAAAAACTAAGACATAACAAGACTCACATTGAAGGGAGTGGTGTGGTGGAAATAGTCGATGATGGTGTTATGCCACCACCTCCATTAGAACCCTCATGCTGGTTTGCCGACTCGTTAACACCATCAGTATGGGCTTTCGCAATATTGTTGTTCCTAGAAGAAGATGGTGGTGATGGGTGGTACCCATCTGCCGAATATAATTCCCGAACACCCGCTGAATACTTGAAATCATAATCAAGCTCGTTTTCATCATCAGTAAGATCTCCTGATCCAGTCTGTTACAGCGTTGGCATGTAAAGTTGCTGTTGCTGTCTAACTCCACCACTAGTCCCTCTCGCCACCGACCCGCCGGACGTGTCCCGTGAAACCCTGCTCGGCCTTGGAACGCCGCCAAAGCCACCACCATTCAATCTCTTGGGAGTCCTCATCTTAGGGCCACCGATACCCAATCCGCTAGTATTCTGAAATCCATCCATCGGTCCGACGGCAACGAATCGTACCGAATCCAATGCCTCCTTGACATCCAGCATTTGATGGAGTGCCATAATTGCAAAGGCATCGCCGTATCCTTGATTACGAAGGAATGGCATGGAAGACGTTGTTTGCACCCAGCCGCGTGGATCGATTTGTACCACGTGACTAAGCAGGCATTCCTCGTTCATCAAATTCGGTCGATCCAGGGCAGATGCCGTTTGGGCCTTTCCAACAGTTGTGACCGCCGATGCCGCTGCTCCTGTAGTCCCGCGTTTCTTCTTGGTTTTCAAAGGTGCAATTGTGTACACGCTTTGCATCTCCCCCCGAACATACCCGGGCACCGGCGGACAATCCCTATGCTGTCCCGAATCAAAGCATACCTGGTACGTCCCGTCATCATCGTACTTCCAAAATCTATAAAGGACAAAGTCACGAGGTGCCGTCCACGATGGGAAGAGGTACAATGGTCGAAACACTAAGTGGATAACATCCATGTGATCATCCATGGTTTCAATGATACGGAACGAGGCAATCTGTCCAGAATTCGGCACGGGTATTCTAATACCATTGCTAAAATCCTCTCCGTCATGGTGCCGTCCACTGCACATCAAACACATGAACGCATCCAAAGATTTTGCCTTCAGTGCAATGCTCGCCTTGAACGGCGGGAATGGCTGTCCGACCAACCCGACATCCGATCGAAACCTGGGAATGGTGGGAAAAGCCGATGTGGCCGGTTGCGAGAATAGCCATGGAGCTGACGAGTATGGATGATACGGAGATCCAGAGCGTTCTTCGCGATATATCCGCAAATTGCCCCCGCCTCCGCCTAATGCACCGAGTATACCCCATAGGGCCATACCCCCTCCCTGAATAGGTATCCATTTGGGTGTCATATCATGATACACTGCAAGCTCGTTATGATTGTTGTTCTTTTGAATTGCCATGGAAATTTTGGGACTCGATGGGATAGACAACTCGGGAATCTCTTGACCACCAGCTGCCGCTCCTCCCCCCTCTTCGCCTCCGCTAAGGACCTGCTTGAGCCTCCATTCCTCGCCCATTTCCCCCTCTTCATTTGATTCTTCTACGAGCTCTTTAATGACTAGTTCCATTGCTAGTTTCCACTTCATGGCTTCCTCGTACGATCCAGCACCAATGATTAAATGAAAGGATTTCTGGGATTGATGTGCATGATATTTTCCCCGAGCTTTATCTAGGACTTTGGAACCTACTACGGCGCCACTTCCGCCTGCCGCAGCGGTGATTCCCACAAAGACCAATCCAGCCGCTAAACCTATACCAGCTGTGAGAATTCCTGCAGTAATAGCGGCTGTGGAGACTGCAGCTACTTTAGTGCCCTGAATAAATTTCTTTCTCGTCTTTTGATGTGTCTTCTTTCGTGATAGCAATTGCATCACCTTTTGGAGCTCTTCTGCAGACTTTTGTTGATCACGAGAGTGTTTTTCAATTTGATTCTTGTAGTGTTTGTGCAATCCAGTCTCGTGATTCAGAGAGCCGGGATTGTTGCCGCTCTCGTTATTTGGTTGGTCTGATTCAGATGTGGTTGGATGGTGAAAGGCATTCATACCTGATAGGGCCGTGGCAGGTGTGCCCATGGTGGATGAGTTGCCGGTACCTTGAGCATTAGATCTCACTGACAATAATGGTGCAGGTCGCAATTGATGTTCGTGGCCATTACCGTTCAAGCTCTCGTCATCGTCTTGATCATTTAGATCAGGGGGGGATAGTTCCATCGGTATATGTCCCAAAGTACGTCTATTGGCGGAGAGAGGTTGCTGTTGCTGCTGAGGAGTTTTTCGAGGTGACGCCCTAGATTCAGAATTGCTACGTTGCATCAAGTGTGCGGGTCTCAATTTGGGGCTGCTGCTGCCTGTATTGTAGTCTTCCAATGTATGTTCTAAACTTTGCTGATCTATCATGGCCTTGTTCTCGCTCTCTGCAGCCACCTGAGCCTTTGCCTGAGCCATGTATTTTTCATCTTTGGAGGGCTTGTTATCTATTGGCCAGGTAACCTGGACACAATATAATTTTCTCTTCTTCTTTTTGGATTTGTTGCTACTACCTGCATGTTCCGTGGCAGCTTCGGAGTGTGCCACAGAATTGCCCTCTGGATTCCAAGATGGAGAATCTACTCGTTGGTATTGCCTCTCTCCCGTAACTACCGTTGAGGATGGTGGATCATCCAACGAGCCATACACAACTGGCCCAACAGTGCACCCGCTAGTTAATACAAATGTTCCCTTCGCCTTAACATCATGCTGTCTCGAATAATAGCTCAAAGTGCCCCCCCTCAATACAAAATATCTTGGCGATTTATTTTTATTTTGACGTTTCTTTTTGGATACAGTCTGTTTCAGAAGAGACGTAGTGGACGACGACGATGGCGTCGCCGCAGTAGAAGACACAGCAGACGTTGTGTGGTTCAACCAGCCTTCCATGCGAATATTGCCTTGAAACACATCGCTAGTTGACGGCATGATATTGTATGGAAAGAAAGAGCCTGTGTGAGAAAATTCCGTGGCATCATCATCGCCCTCTTCGTAACAATCTTCTGTTGTGGGGATGTGATCCACTTCCAATTCGTCGATGGTGCCGACCGGTGTGCCGGCGATGGAGGTGGAGGAATACATTATTAGTTGTTGTTGAGTTGAACTCTTGCTCTTGGATATTAAGTTGTCTGAATCTGACTACGACCACAATGTATTGATCATCTCCAATTATCAAGCCGCTGGTTTTGTATTATGAACTGATATGAATCCTCTGCTCCATCCTACTTCTTTCTAATTGCAGTCCGTCCCGTCTAAATTTTGTATGATCACCGCCCTTGTTACTGTTACGATGTATTAGATGATGTTGCGTCCTTTTTCGTTCGCATCGGATGTTGAATGTCGTTGGAGCACGTTCGAGTGGCAATCAAAGCAAAGAATCTCTTGCAGATTCGAGATGCATTGAACTGAAACTGGGTCCCCTAGGCCTGAGCCCATGGGGTGGGGGTTGCGCGCCCCCGAAAAGTAGGACGGTTGATCAGCCTCAAAACTCAAAACCCTGTTTTGGCCTGATTTGGGCAGAATACAGGCCTCAATCGGGTCATTACGTGGGTCATTTGGGAAATATCAAGGGGGATAACCCTTCTATGGTATGTAAACCTACGAGTTCCTACATACGAACCCCCCCAAATTATGGGGTTCATTTAGTGATGTTTAGCCCCCCAAATGGTCATTAGGCGCCCCCTAGCCCTACGGGCTCAGGTCTAGTCGTCCCGCAGGGAAATACCGAGGACGGCCAGACCTTAGCGATGTACCGAGCTTTTCCGGAACTTCGCTAAAACCCATCTCCTGCCACCACCGTCACCGTCCATTTTTTCATTTATTTGCGTCGGCGTCGGCTGTATCGGTAGTAGGTCCACCTACACCAACCCCTAGGAATCTCATCACGCTCTCACCAGTTAGCAGCAAGAAACAATGAGCAAACAACTGCTACACACCTACCAATCTCACGTGGTCGTCGTCGCATTGAACGATCGTGCCTTTGCCGTGATAAAGGATGAATCGTCGACATCATCATCCGGCGCTGCCGTCGTGTTGGAATTGATGGTTGCCAAAAAATGTACTAATGATGATGCAGCGAAAAGTAATGGCGGCGATGATGAGAAGGACGAACAATCCAAAAAAAAGCAGGAGAAGAAGAAGAAGAAGGAGCTAAATAATGGGGGTAATCATCAAGATACGAGTAATCCTCATGAAATACAGGCAGTTTGTTCTACGGAGATTGATTCTCACGTCTGGCTGGCGGTATCAAGGGAGGATAAGACGTTAAGTCTCTATTCCATTCCATCATCATTGGCGCGAAAGGACGATCAAAAGGGGGAGGAGACGAAGAGCATCTATCCAACAGCCACGTACAACGTACCCAAGCGTGCTAGATGCCTTACCTTTTGTAGCATACCATCCTCTTCAGCTTCTGGTAACACATGTTATACTATCATTGCCGGAGATTTATTCGGGGATGCCAATGCCTTTGATGTGCCTACCAACGATGCTACTGCGAATGACAAGCCCACAACAAGCAGCACCACTCGAAGACTGCTATTGGGACATACCGCCTCCATGATCACAGGGCTGAATGTAGTCCCCACAACTTGGGATGACGACAAGCCACAGCAAAAGCAACTCATACTTACTGCTGATCGTGATGAAAAGATTCGTGTATCCTACTTTCCAGAAACACACATTATTCATGGGTACATGTTGGGTCATTCGTCGTTCATTTCGACAATGGATGCAATGGTGGCTACTGTTGCTGCTTCGGCTTCAGGTAGTGATGGTGGTGTGAGTAGTAATCAACGTAGTAGAGCATTGTGTATTACTGGAAGTGGTGATGGGACGGTTCGACTTTGGGATTATCAAAAGTGTAAGGAGGTGGGGATGGTCCCTGTGGTGATTAAGAAAACCGAGGATGAGCCAGAAGATGATGCGAAGATGCCTGCTAAAACAGAGGATGAAGTTATGGAGGATGACAAGCAAGAAGAGGAAGGCGACGAAGAGGACTTTGACGACGAAGACTTTACCGATGACGAGCAAGGTTTTGATGAGCATACCATTGCCGTTCCACTCTCGGTAGCCCTCAGTCCCAACGCTGAAAATGTCATTGTAGCACGAGATGGTATCGCTTCCATCGACATTCATCCCATTCCTCCACCTCCATCCAAGTCTACTTCATCTTCTGTGTCGCTCTTATTGGCACAGCTTGTATCTCTGCATAAGAAACAAACTGTGGAGTGTCCATCGCAACCATTGGCCGTGAGGTTCTTGTCCGATGGATCAGTGTTGGTCTTGGCAAGAGAGCCAGAGTATCTACTTCATTACCAATGCAGTGGCAGCCAGGAGGCAACGGACACAGCCGAATTCAAGAACGCATCATCCACATCTCCATTCACCACAGCTCTTCAGGAAGCTGTAAAATCTCAAAAGATCATCATGCCAACTACAACATTAGATAAAAAAGGTCAAGAGGGTGAATTTACGTTACAGAAGAACAAGGTGAGCGAACCTGGTGATTATCCAAAGAATAATCAACAAAGTGATGGAGAAGGAGGAGAAGATGGATCCAACGTAAACCCCCACCTGCATTGGAACGATGTGGGGAGGAAGGACATGGCCAAGAAGGCAGAATCACGGAGGAGGAAGCGTAGGAGGGAGGATGCGATTAAGGAGCAAAAGAAGAAGGTTGAGGTTACTGGTACTAGTGGTGACAATTAATTGAAGATGTAGGTGAGATGATGAGAAAATGCCAAGTTGGTGAGATGATAGGTACTTTGCAGGATTGGGCACTTGAGTGATGTCTTTCTTATGAATGATAATGTTCAAAGTAGAGATAATTCAAGAAATACATGTTGCAAAGTGCAGTTTGTTATTTTCATTTTGTTTGGGTCTACAAGAGAACTTCAAACGGCAGAAGATCTGCGTTTTCCCCTCTCACCGTGTTTCTTCTAGAGATGCATCAATCCTCTTTTCTGATATGCACTTTCACTGTATCGTATTCAAATGTGATGCTGGCAGTTGTAAGATAAAATATACAGCTGGTGGCCTTTAGATATTAGGTACTCATATCTCCAATTACTATTCTCTTTATTTTTTGACAATAGGAAGGCGTGAATGTGCGGCCATTGGATGAGTTCAACTAGATTTGTCCATCCCATATGGTAGTTGCAATATTGATCCACATAGACATAGATAGACATCTACATATCTAAAAGAGGGAGCCCAAGAAATCCATCTTAGGTGCAATATTTGGCGGGAAATTCCATCTTTTTGGCGCCACATCCGCCATAATCCGCGTAAGTTCGTATTAAGCATACTTAAAATGGAAAATACTTAAAATTATTTCAAGTATTTTAGGAAAATACAGCATATTTAAAGATTTGTATTCTGCATACTTAAACTAAAATACTTAGTGTAGGCCTCATTTACTTGAGTGGGGTATCGTACGATATCGTACCTATGTGGTATGTACTGGTAGGTACAAACTACAAACAAGATAGTAGAGCGTGCGTGCGCGCACACAAATCTTGCTACTAACTAGCGCTAACCCACCAAGATAGTGTGGTTAGCAAAACGGTTGGGATCCCCCATCGAGCGAATAGTCTTTTGGTCCCCACTATTATCAAACCCCTACCTAGAAGTGGGATGTAACAGGGGAGAAGTGAGAAGTGAGCTGAAATCTGAAATGAAGTGAAGGAAGCTCGTGTAGGTAGACTGATGACTGATGAGCTGTAGACGTAGCAAGTACCTAGAAAGTTATCTTTAGTTGGAGAAGTTAATCTCCAACGACCCATTTATCGCCATTCCCCATTGGCGTATCATCTTTACGGCGGATGAGTCAGCCAAACTCAAAAGTAGGTTACACCTCGACTATCGAGCGTACAATTACATAGGAATTGATGATACGCCCGTGCGTTCATCTCTCTAATATCAATTAGTAAGTAGGAAGAACGCACCTAAAAACTCAAAGCAATTGAAATAGATTTGAATTGGATCTTAGCGTAAAAAGCGAACAAGGCACGAAGGAACTAGTACGAGCCATCAGAGGAGTCTCCAACTCACATGCTCATAAATTTCTTTCCCGGCCACTTTGACAAGAGGAGAACAGAACGACCGTCGTGCAATTGAAGCTTCAACGCTAGAAAACTCTTCAAAAAATTTAGCTACACCGGCGCGACGGCCTTGTAGGAACGATTGGTAGGCATTGGGGGACCGTGGACTGTGGTGCAGTAAAGAACATCTTCGTTTGTCTGGCATTCATTCACGCCGCTCGAGGCCGACTGTCGTACGTTTGACCTCCTATGCAACAGTCTTCACGCAGGTTTTGGACACGGCGCCTTTCAACGTCCTTTCAAAAAACATCCTATGGTGCCTTCAATCTGACCTTCTATGCGTTGGACTAGGCCCGGCGCCTTTTGACGTCCTTTCCTCAAATCCTGGGTAGCTTTGGACTATGAACTGACCGATCTTTGGCGCTCCAGTCTGGGTCCTCCTTTCAGCCTACCACAGTTCCTACACATTATATTGATATGTTTTGACAAAATAGCATGTTTCTTACAACACTGTGTTTGTACCTTTATCTTTCTACCTCAGTCGTCTCTGCTGATGCAGTCTCAAAGTAGAGGATGCGGCAGCTAGACTCAAATTGTGATCGCTTGTGTTTGTTCACCTCGAGGTGAGATCTTCAGGAGATTATCAAATAAGACGGGGGCATAATGCCCAGCCAAGACACTCAACTCCTTCATAGGAAAAGAGGTCCACCCACCATTAATATGATCATTGTCTGGCAGATGGCATGATGATGAGCAGAGAAAAAAGGTAGATGCGTACCATAAAGAGCCACTATCGATTGTCTACAGGATAGGGATAGGAATTGGCAATAGCGGCGATGCGGAAGCATGCCAAATAGAGAAAACTTGCCGAGGAACCTCCATTAGAAATAGGGGGCATCCGTCGATGAGCCTCTCCAATATCTCAGTCGATCTATCATTCTGTCTTGGCGACGCCAAAATCCAGGGCTACCGCAGCGTTTTTTACTTTAGAAATTAGATAATTTATTCAAAATTAGAAATACATACTATCTTCTTGAAACTAATTGATTCATCTGAAAATTCTATTCAGCTGGGTATTCGGATGTGCTC
>JALLAU010001142.1:0-10980 GCA_036939495.1 Thalassiosira hispida
GTACCCTTCGCGAATACCTGAGGTATGCGAATAATACCATCCATGTCCAACGCGATCCCCTTCCATGGTTTCAAGAAGGTGGTGGAGACTTCCGTGCATCCAGCACTGACGACACCGGCTGGTGGGCCTGTTGACTCTTCTACGACGTCGTTCTTGGGCCTTGGCATGAGAACTCTCATCAATCAAATCCACAGCTCGATTCAGCACATTTAGTAACAACTTGTCATGACAACGAAATCCAAGACGAGATTTGATCCCATCCTGCACGCGTTGGAGTTTGGTACGTCCGTAATCCACCTCGAATCGTATGGCGTTGCGTATTTGAATAATGTCTTGACGAAGTATGCACGGTGAGAGTGTGGAAGAAGAAGGAATGGTTGCTTTGGTTGCTGTAGACTCTCCTACACCTATACTATCCGTTTGTTGACTACACGCCTCATTGCACAATCGCAAAAAATGTTTCTTTACTTCCAAAGGAACAGCCGCTCTATTGGCATTACGTAATTCCAATCTTGATACGATACGTTCCACCTCTGAATCTGGAGGAGATTCGTCATCAACTATTTGTGTTGCCATGACTACTTCTCCTTCGTCGACTAATGTTGCCGATATTAATTGTTCATTGTTGTTGTGGTTGTTGTTGTTGTTGTGATTGTTGTTGTTGTCAATGTTTGCAGCCCCAGTATCTGCAGCCTCCCCAGCCCCAGTATCTGCAGCTACAACATCAACCCTGGCACGAGTATGCGAAGAAATGGCATTTGAAACAGCCGCAAAGATAGTTCTTCTACTAGACGATGCAAAATTGTCATCCGATGCTCCAAAGAAGTTAGGGTTAGGGTTGTTCATGTTGTTGCTCCTTCGACTGGATGAAAAATTATTCATGTCCTCGGCTGATGAATGATTGGTATTAGTATGTGCTGAATGATTGGTATGCGCAGAAGCATAGGTATGAGCAGAGGCATTAGAAGCACGTGGTCTCCTGGTAGCAGCACGTGGTGTGAAATTGTCATCGGATGCTCCTCCAAAGAAATTCATGCTTCTACTTCGACTGGATGCTGAATAATTATTATCCTCTGCGGATGAATAATTATTACTCTGAACAGAAGCATTCGCAGAAGCAGAAGAAGCAGAAGCGCGTGATCTCCTTGCTGCGGCACGTTCTTCACGCAACCGAGCCCGTTGACCCGGACGGGTGATACCTCGATAGAATCTATTATTGATATTTGGTGCTGGTTCGTCAACGTGGACGATGCCTGGTCTTGGAGCGGTAGAAGAAGACGATGGCCTTTCCTTGCTATCAGCAGCAGTAATGTTGGGATTAGTGTCTTCGTTGTTATTGTTGGATATGTCCGACAGACTGATGGAAATATTGCTCGTTGTTTGAAATTCCGTTGTAGCCGTGAGGAGGCTGGGTCTTGTACTATCGAATCTGGGTAACAACAGCGGAGGAACTGAAACTGGTGGCGACGACGACGACTCAGCTTCGCATGCTTCAGATGCATCAATATCTTCCTCGTGGTTCATCGAGCAACCAGCGGCCGCCTCATCGTTATTCTCAACAAAAGCAACAGCTTCGGCGTCTACTGCGCTATTATGGTTATTATGCGCCATGATATTATCTCTCTCTCTCTCTCAAGAACCTACTCTAGCAATAAAAGTAACAAGACGGCGGACAACACTGCCTTAACACGACCACGAGATTGATGAACAACAACCCCAGAAGACGCGCTTATCAAACAGAAATTAGAATAATGAACCACCTTCTCGTCTGTTGTTGTTGTTTTGGCTAAAACGACCACTGTCTCAGTGATGGTAGCTAGTATCGTAGGTGCTATGTAGTGGGTGTTGTTGTGCGTTGTGCAGGTTTGTGAATGTGTGGATGGTAGGTAGGTGGCGATAGAAGTTGATATTATGTAGAGAAGAAGATTTTTTAGGTAACTTCGCTTCAACTTGAAGTTAGGGAGTTAGTCTTTTCCACGACATGACACTGAAACGTCTCACATAATAGTAGTTCTTGTAATTTGTTTTCTATGATACTATGTTCATGTCTTTTTTCCAACATGTTTCTGTCATTCTGTCTCTCACAACTGTCCCAGAAAAGCCTATGTACACAACTCACAACTGTCACAAAAGTGTCTTCGGACACCTCCTAACCCTTCAATCTTCTCGCTACGGACAAACCTCATTGACTTACTCTACAGTCTTGATCTAGTTCACACCAAGGGGACCGGCATGGAAGACGTCAAAAGCTATTGCTCCTCTCAGGAACATCTAGAATCAAACAAAGATTCAAGCAAGTTTGATTGGTATTACGACCTTTCTAGTTCCAGGATGGACCATCTAGAGATGCCCGTCTACACTGATCTCCAAGTTGGAAATGGCTTCCCGCAAAAGGTTCTCAAGAGCGTTCTAGCTGGGTCCCCGTTGAGCCGCGATGTGATCCCTCTAGAGTCTGGAGAGACTACGCAACGAGGAGGGTGCATGGTGATCATTAACAGGAACCCCAAATCCTTTGAGCCATTGGCTGTTCAGCAGCATTCACCGAAAATTCATTTTAATGATGGCACGACTTCTCACTCTCGTTGGTCCGACTCATATTGGTGCAAAATACTTAATAAGAACCGTGGCCTCAAAATTGCCGTTGACAAAGATTTATTCGTCTATCATGACAATAGGTTTGACATCATTTCATCTCCGTCCGGTGTTCGAAGAAGTATTGTTCAGGAAGTTGTAGGAACCATTTTGTGCCGTCATATCAAGTGGAGAAAGCAGTACAAAGATGCTAGACTATTGGAAATGAGGAGCTGGCTAGCTCGCGTGAAGGGTATTCTAATTTCTCTCCGAAACAGGCCGTATTGTACCGAGGAATTTGTCAGAGACTTCGTCACCCCATTGGACGAGATACTTGAGTCGGAAAGATGGGAGGAGGAGGTCTTCGCTGTTGTTGAGAGTACATTTGATTCCCTCCAAGGGTATGAACCAAATCCAGCCGACTTTGCCAAAACCAACTTTGCCAAAATTGACACCTTCATCAAAGTCGATGTGGCCGAATCAAAGGCGATTGAAAAGGAATGGAATAGGGATAGAATTACCCGAGCTCACAAGGTTTTGCTTGCAGCAACTGGCAAAGACGGTATTTATGTGGGTGTTGGTAATGAAGGTGTATCTTTTCAACTCGAGGATGTACTCTATAAAGTATTCGACCTTGCCCACTCAAGTCTTCTGCCAAAGAACGCTATCAAATTGCTGAAGTCAACATACTTGAGCTGCCCTGATCTCCCTCCGATTATGAAACGCCCGTTCTACTCAGGAACTTCATATAGAGGAGGACATGGTTTGGTCATGGTGAGATTGCTGAGAGAGTGGAAAAGTAAGAACCTTTACCACACCAATTTGACTCCGGATAATCTACTCTTCAACGAGAAAGACCAAACGCTGAGAGTTGTTGATCTCGGAAGGGATGTGAGCTATGAACGGTCAGAGTACTTGTATTCTCCTAACTTTTTGGCAATGTGCAAGCGAGCTTTTCTATGCTTTCGGTTTGGGGACTATGCAAGCAACCCTTACGCTCTATCAGAACTCAAGCAGCGGATGAGAGAAGATTATTCTTCTCTTCATCTTGTTGGATTTGATTCTTTTATGCGGTCGGTGTATGATTCAGAAAAGGACACCACGCAACTGAATGAAGTGATTGATGACATGGATGCTGTGCTCTGTCATGTTGTTTCCAGCTTAAACGACGACGAAGACGACGAGGTTGTCAAAGACATCCAACAAGCCATCAAACAAAAAATGTCAGAGAAGTGTTCCCGCGTATGTGTAACTATTGAAGATCCTTTTCATCAGATTCTAGATGGCGATACCTCAAAGAGGCGGCCATTGTGGTTCTATAGACGTCATCTGCGTCGTCTGCAAAACCAATTTAGGTTTACTATTGAGGAACATACTTTTGATTTGGTGGATCCACACACCTTTCAGATGTATGTTGGGTACTATTTGTTTGTCCTAGACTTCAATCGGATTGCACCGAGTAAAGATCAAGGGTGCTTCCTGATGATCAAATCATGCCCTCTTGAGTACCAGTCAATCTTGGCTGACGTCCGCCGAGCTGTTTATTGCCTTGAGTCATCAACAAGCTTCAAGTCGATTGTATTGGTTGCAGATCTCAGTAAGATTGATGGGTTTCTCCGTCAATATGCTTCTATTGTTGACATTGATGCATACAAGGCTGCACTGAGGCAAATTGAAGATGAGCGACTTGTAGACCACATTGTAAGGTTTGACGGAAAGGATTCCTCTCGGGTCATTGATTTGAATGAAACATGGCTTGACACTGGTGCCAATGCCACTCATAGTTCACTTGGCCAACATTATGCCTCTACCTTCTTGGGATTTGAATTCATTAAGGAGGTGAATAGCTATTGCAAGGACGACGTTGTCTTACAGATGGACTCTGATATTATTTTCCATTGCGAGAATTGTTGTGTTATACCTGAGTGCGTCACCCACTTTGATGATCCCAAGATTGTTTCATTTGCATTCCCAATTCTATCGAGAAGCCTAAGTAAATCTGGTCTGCAGCATCTAAATCGAGATGGGAACCCACTCCGGTTTGAAATCCGATGCTCCTTTGTTCATCTTGACAGAATGTTTTCAATGCTCCCCTTGCAAATTCCGGCGAATGAAGTTTCTACAGAAGGGTCATTTGTCTTGAAGAGGGGCTGGTGGCATGTACTGGATTACAACATCCAGAAAAACAACATGATCTCCGGCAATCACATGTTTGTCTCAGATCTCAAGAAGAAAACACCATGGAAGAAGCAGTTGAATCAAGTAAATTTGCAGTCAATTGGAAAGGGGTGGCTTCAGGAGCGACATGAATCTATTGTAGTCGTCATCGATTTATCTAATGTGGCATATGGCTCGGCATTGCACTCTTTTGAATATCTGTTACGGCTCATAAGGACAAGGAAGATGTTTCAGAGCTGTGGGGTGATTTTGCTGGATAATGGATCAACTAACCATGAGGATATTATATCAACACTCTTTGGAAAGGGCAAAGATGTGTTTGGAAGTGCACATCTTTCAACAATTGCCTGGCGTAAGGAGCTTCAAGCCTCAGACCTTCAGGTTTCTGTCAGATCAATGTGCACCAACTTGCGTGCTTTGGTTTTCATTTCAAATGGAAATGACTTCGATCTACATGATGCAGTGTGCTTGCTCCCATGCAAACCACTGCAAGTGTGCTTTGAGTGTGGCAGCTATTATGATGAAACGGCTTGCCAATGCTATGACGACATATCTCCTAAGTTTGATGACATTCCATGCACATCTTTGCCTATCGATATCCCCTCAATTCATGGGCTGGATGACATTCAACTCCCAAACGCCAAGTTCTTTGCAAGCCAGTCCATGAAAGAAGGGAAGCTGAGTATTGAAATCAGCGCCTTGGTGAATGGCCTAGAGCATATCAAGGGTGCCAAAGATGTTTGTGTCCGTATTCACAGCGAGTGTCTCACCGGTGATGTATTGTATTCCCAGAAGTGTGACTGTGGAGTGGAGAAATTACAATTCCTACAGATTATGGCACAGGAAGACAAGTCGTCTAGGCCAAGCATCCTTGTTTATATCAAAGAGCACGAAGGTAGGGGTGCTGGCCTCTGTAACAAAATCAAAGCCTATGAGTACCTTGATAAACACTCTACCGAGACTCATATCGATGCACTCAAGGCTATTGGATGCGAGTCAGACATTCGCAGGTACGACGCAGCAGTGCGCTTTATCAAACACAAGCTGATGGTAAAGTCTATCAAGTTGTTTACCAATAATCCGCAGAAGATAAAGGCAGGTGAGAAATATTTTTGCTCCGATTATACCTCCGAGGCCATGCCAGCTGTACCCGGAAAGCACAATGAAAAGTATTTGAAGGAAAAGGTTGAGATACTTGGTCACAGAGGCCTCTTGTAGAGTTTTGTTCTTGTTTTGTGATGGGGGTGATATGGATCAGAATATACCCAAGTCAAACTGATCTAGGTAGTAGAAGTGTGTGTGTCAAAAAATTGCGATCGAACTAAGAACTCAATAGATGGGTAGCATTTATAGTGATCTGTTACTGTGACTATTAGTACCCATGAATTATCACCATATCATGTTGTCAAATCAAAGACACTATAAACGAGTCAGCACAAATATACACTACACCCAAAGCAATGGGCTCGTCCCATTCAACTGCATGAGTGCTGACGTGCGAATGGCCAATGTTTCTGTTCTACTGCGAGTCTTTCTCTCTCCCGATTCTCTAAGTCGACGAGTATCCCGTCTGGAGTATTGGCTTTTTGCTGACATGTTGGATCATAAATCAACTTTTTATTGCTGCATAGTAGGAACGTACCTTAGGTTTGATGTGGGGTTATCGTAGTCAAAAGTATACACTTTGTCGACTTTAGGTAACTTATCATTATACTTCTCTTTGTACCCCATCATGATGTCTTGATTTGACTCAAAATGTTGGCATTATTTGTCCCCAGCGCCTCCTTGTAAACAATATGTATGATGTAACATGAAATCAATACCTCATCTTTTGGATGACCCCCATACTCCCTTCGTTTCCTCCCCATCACCTACGCCTCCTACTACCACCACTGCTACCACCATCCTCTCTGCCCCTCTTGCGTGGATGATCATTCCTACCACCACTATCGCCCTGCTTGTACGACGAAGAACGTTTATTAACCTCCCTGCTGCGACTTCTGCTCCTGCTCTTGCTACTGCCATGACTTCTCCCCCTCCTACTAACCCTCTCGCCACTACTACTGCGATGACGTCGTTTTCGATCCTCCGGAGAGCGCGAGCGTGATGCAGATCGAGACACTGACCGGGATCGCGATCTGGAAGACGAGTAAGAACGCGAAGAATGGCTGCTGTGCGATCGACTCCGCGAACGGGAACGCGAGCCGTGGGAGCGAGACCGAGAGGACCTGGATCGTGACCGAGAATGCGACGAGGAGCGAGATCGTCCCCGTGGTTTTGGTAGTTTCTCTGGGGGCGGTTTGCGATCACCACCACCGCCACCGCTGCCATCTCTACTTGGTTTCTCCCCGGCCCCCCTCCGCCGGCCAAATTCATCGAGATCATTTCCACCCCCTCCTCTCCTGTCATGATCCCTGCTGCGGTAGCCATCGTCTCCCCTGCGCGGAGGTGGTGCATTGTCATGGGAATTTCCCCTCCGATCATCACTATAATTCCTATCATAATCTCTGCCTCCTCGATTGTCATCACGGTAATATCCGCCCCCTCCCCCTCCTCGACGGCGATCATCATAACCACTCCTATCGATCCTGTAGTCCCTCCCACCACGATTGTAATTATCGTTCTTACTGTCCCTGCTCCCACCACCACGACGGTCATTGTCATTTCTTGCATTTGCATCATCCTTCTTCTGCGCTCCTTCTTTTCCTCGAGGCGGACTCGGAGATGGAGGAACAGGAACAGGCTTTGATGCCGCGGCGGCAATACCACCAGCTGCATTAGCATTGGCCGCAGCTGCAGCGGGAGGTTGATTTCGCTCAGCAGCAGCAGCGGGGGGAGGAGGTCCATCCGCCATGATAGCAGCCCTCGCCGCCTCAGCCCTCCGTGCCGCCTCCCTCACAAAGGCATGCATCTCGGAATCTCCCCCCGCAACCGCTCGGCCACCGGCCCCACCACCACCTATTACCCCCCCACCCCTTCCTCCGGCCATGCCAGCAACACCTCCTCGCTGCGGAGGCTGTCCTCTCGCCATCATCTTCTGCTGCTGTTCCTCCCTCTGAATCCTCATCTCCTCCTTCTTCTTCTCCACCAACACCTTGGGTATACCGCTCGGCGACAACTGGGCATCGAGCATCATGCTCCACAATTCGGATGCAAACGCCGCAGCCTCGTTCTCGCCCAAGAAGCCTGCCAAATCCAGCTGGGCCTTGCGCGGATCCACATTCCAATTGTCGGTAGCGCTATTCGTCGCGGTATCATCTTCGATATTCTCGGGCAGGAACAAGTGCACCGCCGTGGAACTGACAATGTCGTCCTCGAATCCCAATATTTGTTCGACGCGCTGTTCGATCCAATGGGTGAAGACGGCCCGATGGACCTTTGCAATGTTGGCTTTTTTGGAAAAGTTTGTGGGAAACGAGGTGGATCGGAGTTGTTTTTGGAGGGCTGTGGAGGATGAGATGGAGGCTGTTCCTTTTATGGATGGCATGGTTTTGATTCTATCTTATTGGTTATGGGCGCTGATTATAGTAGTATTCTAGGGGTTGATTTTGGATCCCATGGTTGGTCGATTTTCGTAGATATTGATTTGTTGGGATTTTGTTTTTTGCGCGTTGCGTTGTCTTGAGGGCAACGACGGCCAGACTAATTAAGGTTGGGATCGAAACGATGGCCAGACTTTATGTCGCACGCCAGCCATCCCTTTCGCATCTTTTGGCTAAGTTTTTATCTGAAGCAACCGTTTCTAAACAAGAATTGCGACGACCGAGACACTGGTTTTATCCAACAGCCGTTTCTAAGACAAGAATTGCCCGCCGACCGACGGGAGATTCGTTGTAAGCGAGAAGACACAACACACAACATGCACTTTGAGAGAGTTCGCCCAAAACCAAAGCCGACCCCATCCGATCGATCCCAGAGAATCAATTCACTGTTTCCCTTCGTTCATAATAGTATCCATCCATAGCAAATACCATGAAGATCATCTCAGCCGTCGCCACCCTCTGCATCGCCTCGGGCGTAGCATCCGCCAAGAAGAACAGCGACCCCTTCGCCCCAAAAGTCACCCGCAACACACCCCAAGCATCCTACGTTGGATCCCTAATGGCCAAGGCCCGTCCCACTCCCAACTCGCAACTCCGACGTCTCGATGAAGAAGAAGCCGAAATCGACATCTCTGCCTACTCCATCAAATTCGAGAAATGTCAGTATATTAAACAGTATGCCGATGAGCGCGATGAGGACATTGACTCGGTATTGGAAACGAAGCGTTTTGTCATATTTCGATTGTGCCCGGATAGTTCATGCTCTAGCTGTAATTACAATTATGGCGAGTACATTGTCGATATGGAGACTTATTTGGAGAGCACGTTGCAGCACAAGGAGGAGGAGCAGGAACAGTACTGCGAGGATTGTCAAGCGTGTGCCGACGAAGAGGAAGAGGCTGCCAATGATGACGCTGGTGGACGTCGTGCTCTATCCGCCCTTCGTCGTCGTAAGCTAACCGTAGACTGCTCCACCTGCTACAGCCAATGCCAAAACATTGAAAACATGGAAGAGAACGGCTACGTAGATGCCGCCGAGTACATTAATTGCGGGATGGTGTACGAGAACGAAAACACCGGCATGGTCTACTACGCGGGTGCCGTCTGCGCTAATTCCGGTACGCGCATCAAGGTCGGTCTTTTTACGGATGAGTATTGTTCCGAGTATGATAGTGGTACTGCCGTTGATCAATATTTGAAGAATGATAATGGATACAATGTCAAGTTATCGTATCATTTGTTGAAACAGACGTTTGTGGCGGATGGGTGTGTGGCGTCATGTACCAAGGTGGACGAGAATGCCAACGATGGGGACGATGATGGGGCAGACCAGGAAGTGGAAACTGCCGAGGTATGCGAGAACCTTTACGAGGCTGCGGGCAAGTGCGAGAACGCCCATGGATTCGAGAATGGTATGGATTATTCCAACTCGGATTACTACGAGGTCCAGACTTCCAATGAAGAGTCCGTTTGTGAATTCATCACGACCATCCGATCGGGACACTATGATGAGACTGGCGAGGTGGTTGTGAAGGGCGGTCAGTCTACCCACATTAACATGTTGAGAGTACCCACCTAGAGAGCCAACAGCACCGTCAAATATGAAACCTGAGACCGTTGCAGCTCACCCTACAGTTATTGAAGGTCATCTCTATGCATACCCAGGCCAGGACAGCCATACCTTGCAACTTGAACCGCTTGAACTTGACACTGAGACCACTCGATTGCAGTCACCTTCAAGTCGTTCATTCTGCCGAATGCCCTTGGGTTTAGCCTGACTCTTGTCACCTACATCCTTGTTGAATTTCGAGCCTCCTCACCTCTGACTCTAACTTCTTCTTCAGGTCTTCGCGATCTTGCTCTCCTTTGAGTTCGCTCTCCATGATTCCGTTCCTATGAATTGAGGAGGATCTGCTATCTTCGACTTCGAGGAAAAGAAGTACGCCAAGAATATGAGCCCAGCTGTAAGGAACTTGACATTGGAAAAAGGCCCTATTGCGAACATTGGCGACGACGCGCTCCATCGAACCATCTTCCCTGCTGACAACGTTGGGCGATAGGGAAGTAGGAACGGAGGAGGTGGGTAGGGGACGAGTCGTGGCGGATCTATCTATCTACCTACTAGCGAGCTGGCGAGCGGGAGTCATTTTTTGGTGGTCTGAAAATTTTGGACCACAATTACATTCAAAAACCACATTTGATTGCAAGCGTGGCTAGGTACGTACCTAGCCGGGTCACATCATGGGTACCGTGGTTGCGACAGAAGCAGAACAGCTGACGGCTGACCCAGTGGGCAGTGACTGACCTGTTGAACTTCTTGAGGGGGCGGGCATTAGAATTATAGAATACTGGAACAGGGACCTTTTTGCCAAACTTGGGGAGAAGCTCTGAGCTTGCGCCCAGACCCCAGACCCCATTCCTCGCCCCCCCCCCGAAAGAGCCCGGCCTTCTCAAACCCTCAAGACGACTCATTCAAGAGACTCAAGACCCCGATTTGGGGTCTAGGTAATAAATAATGGGGGACTGAAAGGGCCCCTATCTGCCCCCACGCCACTTGGTAACTTCTTACCCAATACGTAGGTAGGTACCTCTAACCTACTACCTACATAGGTCCTCCAACTACCTAGCACCGGGTTACCGCCTGGTACATACGGCCACCTTGTGTAGGCCTACTTACGGAAGAATATAC
>JALLAU010001143.1:0-12252 GCA_036939495.1 Thalassiosira hispida
CTGACAATTGTCAGGGAGAGAGTAGTACTCATTCAGCTCGGAAACTTTGTACACCGATATCTCCAAATTGAAAGAGGAGAAGTAAATATTCTGACCTTCTTGATCCAACAAGGCCTTTAGGGTTTGACCACATCAGTGGTGCATCGCATGTCCCCAAGGCTGATTCCACGTTATCAAAGCGGGTTAGAGCAGCAATTGTTGCATCGAAAAGTGATGATCAGAAAATGAGTGGCAAGGTAAAATTAAATAGAAACCAGCGCAGAAATGCCAAGGCGAGTAAGATGCAATCTAGACTCATTACGTGTGATATAGCTGACCCATCAAAGCGAACACATCTTGATGAAATCAATCATTCGTGTTTGGTGGTCGATGGTGGTTCGCTAGATACACCAAGATTGAGCCAAATGAGGGATGATATTATTGGGGCAAAGAAATATAAATGTATGTATATACATAATGGTGACCTGGAGATCACAAATGCTCACCTAGATAACCCATCCAAAGGACTTATTTTCTCATCATCAGTTGTCACAGGCGATGAGATTGCACCATTCATCCTCGCCCCCCGTGACTTTGCACTGAATGCAACTGGATTGACCACCAAGAAGACTAGTGAGGAACTTAATGATTCTTTTCATGCGGCTCTTCAATGTCAACTCAATGAGAATGGTCCTTATGTCCGTGGTGCATCAAAGCCAATATTTACCGATGAGGGCAAGATTGTCCAATACTGTACTCTTGGGGCTCAGGCAAAACGTTCTGGGAGAGGTGTGAGGGAAGTATCATTTCATGCAAGGCACATGACCGCACAGCATTGGACTTCTATACATGACTTCATTTCTCGGTCTGAGCACGTACGGGAGGCAATTGTACCTACAAGCAATGTTCGCAAGATGAAATGTGCGCACAACCTCATCGGATATAAAACGTTTCCCAAGAAAAGAGATGGGTCTCCTTCGAGCAAGGTGAAGATGAACCAGTCTGCTGCGGTGGGTTTGAATGTGCACCTGAGTTGTCATGTGGACTCTGACTATGATCTCTCAACAGCTTGTGTACTCAAACGGGANTGCACCTGAGTTGTCATGTGGACTCTGACTATGATCTCTCAACAGCTTGTGTACTCAAACGGGACCATCATTGTAAAATGAAGGATGAGGTTGTGGTCTATTTTTGTTTCCCAAGATTAGGAATTGCTGTTCCGTTGCGACCAGGAGACATATTACTGTTTAATGCCAGAGAGCCTCATTGCATTTCATCGCGTTGCAATGCTGAAGATGAACTGTACTGTATCTCACTGTATCTCAAAACCGCTATTGTTGGACTAAGTGACAACAGCCTTCCCCTGAAACCAACCGAATTGTCTCTCTCCAATTTCTTTGACAAGGAGATGTAGACTGACCCTTACACGTATTAGTTGCAATGAGATCATCAATCATCACTCCTAAATGATTAGTCAAAAATGTTGCCTTTTACAACGAGGGGAACATTTCACCGATTCAGCCAAAACATATGTGGACTGTCAACTGCCATTGTCAGTTAAATATTTTTATTTATTTCATTACCCAGGAGAAGATTAGTCAAAAATGTTGCCATGTTCCTTAGTAGGGTAGGTAGTAGGTAGGCACCAATCATTTTTCTCTCACACTCTCCCTCTCTCTCTATCTCGAATTATTTTTGCATGCTATGGGGCAAGCTATGAGACCTCTTTCCCCACTTCACTCCGTAAATGGGAGTTTAACTACGCTCGCCACGCAGGCGACGTGCGAGCTGAATGTCCCTGGGGTATATTGTCACACGCTTGGCATGGATGGCACACAAGTTGGTGTCCTCAAAGAGTCCAACAAGGTACGCCTCACTGGCTTCTTGCAATGCCCACAATGCTGTACCTTGATAACGTACTACCGACCCCATAATTTTCACCAAATTATCATCAATAAGATTTTGTGTTATTTCCCTGACAAGACGCATGAAAGGTGCCTTGCGAATCAACAAATCTGTGCTCTTTTGATATCGTCTGATCTCACGAAGGGCAACGGTCCCAGGTCGATAGCGGTGGGGTTTCCGCTGGTTCATTTTGCCTCCCTTATTTTTGATGGGAAACTGCTTGCGGGGAGCCTTGTCACCATAGGCTACTTGCCGTTCCTTTGTGGGAAGTTTCCGTTGGTTCATTTTGCCTCCCTTATTTTTGATGGGAAACTGCTTGCGGGGAGCCTTTCCACCATGGGTTACTTGCGGTTTCTTTGTGTTTGCCATCGTGATGATGTGACTAATTCAATGTTGGCGTTGTGATAATTGATTTGTTTATTGTCAGGAGGTTGCCTTTTCACTATTCAAACAATCGAGAGTGGAAATCGAGTGTTGGAATTCTCTTGTTGAGGCGGAGGAATGAGAATTATGAGTGGAGTGGAACTGTTTTACACGGGTAGGTACACATGCTAGGCGAAGTGTCTAACTAACTACGGGTAGCTTGCCAAGTAGAATCAGTGCGTCAGAACAAAATAGATGAGAACAAAATAATGTGAATGACTGAGCTGTCTGGACTGAGTGACTTTGAAGGACGAGTGAACAATAATATTCAACCCAAAATGGCGGGATCGAGATTCCGGTCTAGGAAGATTTTGGATTCAGCCGGGATCTCGCTCCCGCCAAAACTTTTCGTGAGACGACCAAACAAAATGGCATCTACCCTAATTTTAGAGGCACCAAGAAGTGCATTAGATGTTCTACCTTATGGTTCTGAGAATTATATACAGAGAGATCAACACATTACTTTTATTAACCCAATGAATTCACAAACACAATATTCTAATTACACAAACACAATATTCTAATTATTCCATTTCTCACAAGATATTCCTTCCATGTCAGTCGTATGGTTTTGATATGTAAGTCCTTCTTCTTTTCTTTGAAGCTCGTTTTTTCTTCAAAGGGCTCCTTTTTGGTGATCCTATTTTTGCAAGGGGTGATGACTTCATTTTACTATCCCTAACTGAGTTGGACCTCTGTTCTCTTTCGTACTTCAACATTTTAAGATCTCCTTACTTGAGGAAGATTTTGAACTCAGCCGGAATCTCGCTCCCGTTAAAACTATTCGTGAGATGACCAGACACAAAAACAGCTTTTTATTGGCAGCAAGAATCAGTGCGTTAGATGTTCTACCTTAGGGTTCTGGAAGCAATTTACTTGGAGAGATAAACATATTATTTTGATTAACCGATGAATTCCATAACAAGGGCCCCATTAGACACAATATTCTAATTATTGCCAGTGATTCATGTGGAGAAGAGATTCCTTCCAATGTCTTCATATCTGGCATCAAACCAATGCCGAATTGTCTCTCTACAATTTGTTGGACAATCTAATAATGTAAACTGACCCTTACCCAAAAGAGTTGCAACATTATCATCACTTCAAAAAGATTAGTTAAAAATGTTGCAATGTTCCTTAGTAGGGTAGGCACCTATCATTTTTCTCTCACACTCTCACTCTCTCACTCTCCCTCTCTCTCTATCTCAAATTATTCTTGCATGCTATGGGGCAAGCTATGAGACCTCTTTCCCCACTTCACTCCGTAAATGGGAGTTTAACTACGCTCGCCACGCAGGCGACGTGCGAGCTGAATGTCCCTGGGGTATATTGTCACACGCTTGGCATGGATGGCACACAAGTTGGTGTCCTCAAAGAGTCCAACAAGGTACGCCTCACTGGCTTCTTGCAATGCCCACAATGCTGTACCTTGATAACGTACTACCGACCCCATAATTTTCACCAAATTATCATCAATAAGATTTTGTGTTATTTCCCTGACAAGACGCATGAAAGGTGCCTTGCGAATCAACAAATCTGTGCTCTTTTGATATCGTCTGATCTCACGAAGGGCAACGGTCCCAGGTCGATAGCGGTGGGGTTTCCGCTGGTTCATTTTGCCTCCCTTATTTTTGATGGGAAACTGCTTGCGGGGAGCCTTGTCACCATAGGCTACTTGCCGTTCCTTTGTGGGAAGTTTCCGTTGGTTCATTTTGCCTCCCTTATTTTTGATGGGAAACTGCTTGCGGGGAGCCTTTCCACCATGGGTTACTTGCGGTTTCTTTGTGTTTGCCATCGTGATGATGTGACTAATTCAATGTTGGCGTTGTGATAATTGATTTGTTTATTGTCAGGAGGTTGCCTTTTCACTATTCAAACAATCGAGAGTGGAAATCGAGTGTTGGAATTCTCTTGTTGAGGCGGAGGAATGAGAATTATGAGTGGAGTGGAACTGTTTTACACGGGTAGGTACACATGCTAGGCGAAGTGTCTAACTAACTACGGGTAGCTTGCCAAGTAGAATCAGTGCGTCAGAACAAAATAGATGAGAACAAAATAATGTGAATGACTGAGCTGTCTGGACTGAGTGACTTTGAAGGACGAGTGAACAATAATATTCAACCCAAAATGGCGGGATCGAGATTCCGGTCTAGGAAGATTTTGGATTCAGCCGGGATCTCGCTCCCGCCAAAACTTTTCGTGAGACGACCAAACAAAATGGCATCTACCCTAATTTTAGAGGCACCAAGAAGTGCATTAGATGTTCTACCTTATGGTTCTGAGAATTATATACAGAGAGATCAACACATTACTTTTATTAACCCAATGAATTCACAAACACAATATTCTAATTACACAAACACAATATTCTAATTATTCCATTTCTCACAAGATATTCCTTCCATGTCAGTCGTATGGTTTTGATATGTAAGTCCTTCTTCTTTTCTTTGAAGCTCGTTTTTTCTTCAAAGGGCTCCTTTTTGGTGATCCTATTTTTGCAAGGGGTGATGACTTCATTTTACTATCCCTAACTGAGTTGGACCTCTGTTCTCTTTCGTACTTCAACATTTTAAGATCTCCTTCCTTCGATATCAACTTACTCATAAAATTCACGTTCTCGTTCATTGTGAAAAGAATCTGTTCTAAACTGACCTTACCAGAGATTTCCTGAGATGTCCCTGAGTTCAGTTTCAATGAAAGCCAATTTATCAGTGCAGCTTCCATATTTGACACGGCTTTTCCCCTCTTTTTTTCTGAAATAATGAGCGTAAGTTGTTTTACAATGACTAATAACGCCCAAGTTTCTTCCGGGAAATTGGAAGCTAATGAGCCCTGATCGCTTTGTTTTTCGATATATTTGAAGTGTTCAAGAGGATCTTGAAAGATTCGGCGATCAAAGGTCGTAGCAAGACAACCAAATTCTTTGTCCAAAATGTTTTTTAAAACGGGCAACATTTTCTCCAAGACTGATATAGCATTGAAATTGAGAGCAGGGAGTTCTGATGGGAATGACACTTGCTCAACTGTAACCCGCACTTGATGATCAGAAATGTCGTGCTTGGTGGTAACCTCTGTTTCACCAAGATCTTGATTGAGATGTGCTCCCTCCTCGTGCTCACTTTCCCTATCGAAGCCACCAATGCCATCATTGAAATCGTCTTCCCTCCCATGCTCAATTGTCTCAGGTGGGATATCACTCGTGTTAGCGAGCTGACTTTCCTTGAATGTTTTGATGAATTCAGCAATCTGCAATGGCTTGATGTTTGTATGTCCTAGTGAATTCCGGACAAGATCCACCCACTCATTAATATTCGTATTTTCAAATACTCCATTCTTAAATAAACACACCTGTTCCAACCACTGATTGCTTGTCTGAATTTTCGTGATGTGTTCCCCGTACTGAAGAGGAGTATGGATGTTCGTGGGTATGACATTCATGTTTTCTTTGCTGGACTCTATAGTCGTGGGATGAACGAATGTGCTTAATATGGTGACCAGTGGCATGATCTCTTCCAGGACATATTCCAGTAAGAAATAACGAGTAATGGAGGTGTAATGATCAGGAAGGCCTTTAACTGATGTCCCTTGAAGAACCATATTGGTCACAGCTTTCAATGATATGATGATACAATACTCCACGGCAAAGACCCAGTTAAAAGGATTGACAGATTTGATAGATTCTGCTTTTATCATGAGGTTGATTGTGTTCGCACAGTTGGGACTAACAGTAGACCATAGGATGAGGTGGATCATTGCAGTCTTCAGATTCATCATAAACACCGTGTCACTATTCCTGACATGAAGAATTTTATGTGATGTAATTTGTTGCATTGTTTTATTAGACCAACTAGAGACTGCTTGACTAGCTTTTTGTGGATTGTTCTCCGACATTGCTTTGCGAACATCCTTGTCATCCACTAACTTGTGAACACCCGTTATTGATTTGCAATCACTGATAATTTTGATCAAACGACTCACTAGAAGTGTTTGATGATTGGTTGTCTTCATTGAAGCGGACATTTCACTGGCAAAGATGCACGCAGATGCAAGCAAAAGGTGAGGGTTTGTGATGATGTGATATCTGCTTGTTGTGTGCCATTAATTAAAAGAAATATAGAATTATGGCAACTTGATGCAGGACTCTTATCTTGTATGGAAGGAGTAAGTGACGGACAGACAAGATGTTTTAAAGTACGTATTAGACATTCAAATGGGAGTCCCATCTAAATTTATTTGCCTGTTGGTAGGTAGTACCTATGACCCATTGATTTCCTGCGTATATATCGTGATCTATCCGCCCTTTAGAGGGACACATCATGAGGAAAATAGGTAAAAGGATCAGAGGTTTCAAATAAACATCTGCCCTCTGCGTCATCTTTTTTTCGGTCTTGCTAAATTAATTGATCTGATATAAATTAGACAAGTAGGTATATTCAGTTTTCTTGAACGCCTGTCACAAAATACCATCATCGTGCAAAGGCAAAGACCACTTTCTTCCTCAAACATGATCCTTCAACGCACAATCCACTATATATTCTTCAATAATTGATTGAAATTCTTCACGAATATCTTGACTCGGTGTCTTGTTGCTTGCAACTGGTGGTGTATCAATGAGATAATGAGTGAAATATAGGTGGCGATTCTCATTACCCTTCACCCAAATATTAGCATCAATCTGTGTCTTGATAGACATAAGTGCTTTGTGGAGCATGTGAATAATTAACTCATCAATTTGTTTGAACTGGCGGATGTATGCGGGACAATTATTACTTGGTAGTGTATCAATGCAATAATAATCTTTTTTGTACTTCAAGAACACGTATGTGTGATTCCCATGACAAATGCCTGATAAAGGGATGTGCCCGCAAAGGGAACAAAAGAGGAAAAGGTGAAAATATATCATCAATAATATCACTCAAAATACATCTGATACCACCAACTTACACATTGCTGCATAATCAGATTGTTTTGTAAACTGATTGACAATTTTGTTTCGGATTTTGATAACATCTTGAAAGATGGGTGTAGGGTTGAGATATTCTGTCTCTCCTTCAGATTTAAATAGTACCTCTTCAAGGAATTTTTTCCCGCATTGAATTCCAGTATCACCATTCTTAGAAGGGCAATGAGGATATAATTTCTTCCCATGTTCCAGGGCAAAATCCACCAGGTTTTGTATATCCGGAACTAGATCATCAGTATCTCCATTTGTTTTTGTAGACCTCACCCATGACAGTGACAGTAGTAGTGAAATCAAGGTGCACGCGTTGGAAGAACCCTGATCACTTTCTAACGACACATTAATATATTGGCCTTTGATCATATTGTCTCGATCCTTCACTATCCCACGGAGTTCACTGGTTTCTATAAAGTCGCTGAGATCACATTCACATACATTGTTTTCTTGCAATATGCCTCTCAAACTAATATATGCTCGGATGTCTGCCATGGTTTGGTCGAACATAGGATTGTCAGAGACTGTGTTGTCAATCCCATGACATTGAATGATTCTGCCTAATAGACTCAAGCTATATTGATGTTCGGTGGAAGGGCCCTCTATTGTGATAGGAAGTTGACCTATGGAACCCTCTCCGGATTCGTGTTCTTGATCAAAAATGTTAGTATCAGCAGTACCAAAATTTTCTCCACTATCACTTCCAGATACAGAGAATGATGCATTTGAAAGTAAGTCCACCACCTTATCGTACTCATCATTATTCGACGTATCGATGGCACGCAAATTCTTTTCGAGATAAGTAACATTCTTGGCATCTAGATAATCAGGATGATCAGTAGGTTCTAGCTCATCTATCGCTTGTTTATCCTTGGATTCGAAATCTACTTTGAATACCTCGTCACTCAGATTTGATGCAAGAGGGGGGTGGTCATTTGTGGAATTCTTGGATTGGTCGGATTTCTGCAACGCTGTTTTAGTTTCAGATTTCTTTCGAATGGAAGTGGGCAGTATCGTATTGGCCTGTCTGGGAAGGATCAGGCCGCCTTTTTGGCTTAATATTTCTGGCAGGAGCGCATGGTTATCACTCAATCTGGATCCCAAGCCATCGATCGCCATGTCACATAAAATCTTCACGTCTCCTTCTGGTTGAGTCCTTTCTTCAGCACATTCTGCTCTTTTTCTTCTTCCTGGGGGAGAAGGTCTGGTCCAACAATGGAAATACATTTTTTGTTAGATCATACTCATCAGTGGCATAAGAGGTGTAAAATGGCATGTGTGATGAGGCAAACAAGTGTGTCACTCACTCCTCCTTTTTGGATGCATTCTTTGACTTCTTCTTCTTCTTCCTTTTCCTTGGCGGCTCATACTCCTCCTCATCTGAAGCCTCATTATCTTCGTCAACCTCATTATCTTCGTCAACCTCATTAATCTCCACCCCCGATTGCGCAAGTTTATCAGTCGCCTTCTTGTTTGTGTCAGCCCTCGTCTTGGCATCATTCTTTGTGCTAGCCACCTTTGATCTGGACTTCTCCTTCTTCTTAATATTCCTAGTCCTGGCATTCGAAAGCTCTTCCTCCTCCGAGAACCCCCCTTCAGGATCATCATCTTCTTCCGTAGACATGTTCTCTTCGTGATTACTAGTCGCCACCTTGTTTGTGCCAGCCCCGTTCTTGGCGACCTTCTTTTTGTTGTCCTCTGTGGTGGAGTTGGGGATAGGCATCAGCTCGACAGGAGCATCATTAGTAATCTTGATCTTCCTCTTCTTGGCAGCAGCGGTCTTCGTGCATTCGTTTTCGAGGTATTTCACGCATAATGATTTCAAGAAAGTAGGTATCCATTTATAAGTGGGATCGGTCTTCATAGTCTGCTTGAGCCACTCAGAGAATAGAGTTGTAACATTGGGATGAGATTCGGTGGCTCGTATTAGAGAAAGAACAAAGCAGAAATTGGGCTTGGAGTTATTAGGCCTTGATAGTTCCTGATCATTTTGGAGCTTTTTGATCACCTCACAATCACAATCCAGAATTAATGAGTGGGATGACTTATCTCCTACAGTCAGCGCACTGATATCAAGAATTGCTGCTGTGCTTTCAGTTCCTCTTGAGGATGTCCGCTCAGGGACATAGTGGATACATTTGATTAACTCAGAGACCATGTCAGTGTGGACCGAGCTAGTATTAATACCTTGAGCTGTGATGGGAGGGGATGTCATATTCTGATCTTCTTCGGCAATGGAGTCTACAAGGGTCAGTGCGACAGATTCAGCCAATACGTCCTTGGCACATTTGTCACCAAGGTCAGTAATTGAAGTAGGGAACTCATCTAGGTGGATGCTTGAATAATAAAATGCAAGGATCGAAAGGAAGTCATAATTTCCATCCTCTTGTACATCGAGCAGTTCCCTCAAGAATCTTGTTAGTCCACTACTGGTACTGGCTTTGACTACAGTCGATGTATAGAATTCTTTCTCAGCATTCTTGACCAGTAAATCAAGAATGATCTTTCCATGGGGGGCTGGATTTTGACCAAGTGCATGGAATGAGTTCCCTATGTCTTTGAGGGCTTGTGGGAAGAAGAATAAAAAGGGTGTGTGATCGATGATGGACACCCTTGTGTAGTCATTCATGGCTTCCTTTTTGCTTGGAGGAAAAAAATGGCCAATTTTATTTTGGGAAGAGTTGGTCCAGATAAGTGATGATCTATCGACACAGCACACAATGAGATGAATGAACCACCTAAGCCATTTTTGTTCTGACTTCGTGTCAGACCCTCTTGACTGCGGATTTTTTATGAGCTTGTTGGACAAATAGAAATGAAGGTTGGTATAGTTGTCGTGTGACATGAAAGCAATTAGCACTGCCTGTAGAATGTCCATCATGCTATCAGTCCATATCCCTGTTATTCTGGTTTCATAATACCATGGCTTTTGGTCATTATTAAAGGGACGTGCATCGCTTTTTGCACTCAATCTGTTGGGGAGTCTGCTTGACGCTATGGAACCTGCGAGTGGGACTGGGTAATAAATCCTAATCTTGGGGTTCTTGAGATTTCTTTGTCTTTCAACAGGGAGACACATTTGTTCGGGAGTAACTGTTTTCATGTTGGTAGAAGAGTCTTTGGTCAACTGAAGGTTCTTTGGTTTGTATAGCGCTGTGCTCAAGAATGCTTGCATCATGCACGCCATCATTGCCTCAGTCCAGGCATGAGTGAGAGCTGCCACAGCAGCCCCCATGGAGATTGGTTTTTCATTCACTGTGTTTCTTGACATGGTTTTATGATTCCACATTATTCTCCAATACTCATCCAACTTCTCTTTCTCATCAACACTAACACAAGTCTCAGTCGAAACTAGCCGACCCGAATCGCTATTATTCTGATCTCTTCTTACTCCGGGAGGTGGCACAGCTCGGCCACCCTTCCTGATTGGCTTGGGTTCTTGTGGTGATGATTTGGTATTGTTACTGAGAATGATTTTGGCGAAACGCAAAAACATATCTGTTATCAATGTCTGGTCAACGCCATTTACAATGAATGTGGCATTGTCCGAGTCCTCTGGATTGCCATTCATGTTTGGTGTTTGTTGAATTTGAAGTGTGTTTCTCTTCGTGTCTATTCGCATTAGAAAATCCAATTGTGTCAATAGCCAATGATCTGGCCCCTGTGTGGCATCAGATCTTTTTGTAGTGAATGACTTCTGAGCCTTCTGCGTTTCCTTAAGAATTAAACCAAGATACATGAATACCCCATGAGATGTGAGATAGTCTGCATTATTCTGAAGTCTGATTGACACTTTATGAAAACCCTCACAGACATCTCTTGTAACCTCTGCTGGCAAATGACATACAATTGGAACTTGAGACTCGCTTTCAATATGGATTGGTTTGGAAGAATAATTTCTTATAAGCTCCTTCAAATCTTCGTTCATTTCACTTGAGATCAACCCTTGAAGGCAAATTTTACTTCCGATGGTCCTGTGCATTCCATCTAAGGGACTAGCGGCAATTCTAATCATCCAAGCAACATTATCATGAATGAATTGCCGCTTAGTAAGGATAAGTGCGTCTTTCTTTGGCAGGGTCACATTTTTGGGCCACTTATGATTTTTTATGAAAATGGTGAGCACCTCAATGTCATTACAATCCACCAAAGCTTTTTCATCCGTCATCACGTCATTGATCAAATACGCAAACGCCATATCCAACTTCTTGTGCGGATCTTTTTCAATGTTTACATCATATGGGAACATATAATTCGCATTTCCTACTGAAAACCAATTTATAGCATCTTGGATGATCTCAAAACTTAGTGGTTTGGAATATATATTCGATGGAGTTTGATCTGGGATGATAGAAAATGGAACTGCGCATTCGTCGCGATCTCGTTCACCCTCAGTGGTGAAGGATGTGAAGAGCAAATGAATAGGTGACTGTGAAAAGACACTGACTGAGTTATTAATGGGAATGTCCTTTGCTATTGCGCTCAAAATATTTCGATCAGAATCAGGAGGACACATCATCCGTGCATTCAGTTCTGGCTCCCGTGAATTCACTGGGAGACTCAGGAAGGACAGATTATTCTCTTCTCTGGCGTTCTCACGATTATTATTCAAGAGGAACAAGGACAGCATTGGAACGGGGACATGGTGGAAAGTTTCTTTTTTAGATGAATTCATGATAAACAGGCTCTCGAATGTGGTAAGTGGATTCAAGGTGCATTGGTTGGAGACATGCTAAAGAGAAGAGTAAAAAATAATGAGATCTGCATCGAAATCTAGGAAAGCTACGTGGTGATGCTTCAGAAAGAAAGTGAGCATGGGATAGTGGCATGAGGTTGGTTAGGGTGGTGGTGAGATTACGCCTGTCTGTCGAGAACAGTCAGCGTCAGGATTGTTGAAGTTGGATTTGGACAATCCAAAAATGGCGGGGCCAGAAAGTCGCTCCCGCCAAATAAGTACGTGGGTGGGAGACTACGACTGTCTGTCACACCAG
>JALLAU010001144.1:0-10970 GCA_036939495.1 Thalassiosira hispida
AGACACAGGCTATGTATGATACCGGGGCTCAACATAGACTCTCTCTATCAAAACATATCTATGGCGATGAAGATGCAAATAGGATTGCAAGGCGCTGAAATTCAACAGAAATTTGAAATATCTTGACATTACTGAAAATGAATTGACAGGTGTGGGGTGGAAGGAATTGGACAAGGCTGAATTTGATTCTACAAGTTACAAGTTTGAACACAGCTTGCGACTCCAACCACACTTGCTATTGACCTCAAATCCAATTTCAATGACTATGCAGATGATGATGATGAAACTAGCGAGTCATTTTCAAAAGCAGTTTGCCAGAACAAAACCCGTCTCCTTTCTTTTGAGAAACAGAGAGTGCTCCAACGTTCAGTATTTCGATGACATTCCTGTTGAATTCCTTCCAGACATGCTGAGATCAATTCAACAGTACTCCGAGTATCATGTTGGGGTCAACATGCCTCCTCAGGATGATGAAGACTCCCACGCTCTTTTTATCGTATTTGAAGTAATGCGTAGGTGGGATAAAGCTCTGTCTATTTATGAATCATTGAGCAGCTTCAATAGCGAACCGGAGTTTCAGGTGGAGGTACTATTATTCCTGCAGCGATCAACTGTTTGTAACGGCGATATATGTTTTTTGACATTCTCTGGGAGGGATGAGAATATGTTTCATTTATTATTCAAATCTGTTTATATCTTCTTAGAATATTGACTGTTGCTCAGAGCTAGCAGTTACACCAAACAACCTGATAGGTGCAATGGTATTCTTTATTACATAATCCGTTGAAAAGCAATTACTTTTCACGCTGTTCATACCCAGGCACACATTTAATGAATCATCAATAGCAAGATATTTTGGTTGCATGCGGCAGACACTAACAAACTTTCATCTGCGTTGTATGCTTCAGTGGATCACTAACAATTCAATTCTCCGCATATTACATAGCTAGGAGAAATATTTGCCTTGGTTTTGTTCTTTGTAGGTTGTCAGAAAGGGTTGGAGCCCATTGCCCGAGATTTTCCTCTAAAGCTGATGGCCTTGTCCCTCATATCACTCTTCATCTCATCTTGGCTCTTTTGATAAGCATGTAAAGTTTTCTCATATTCATCCTTTGTTACATCCCCATCCAGGTAAAATTCCTTGACCTCGTCCAAAGATACCTCGAGGCCAGCCCTCGCCGCAATCAAAAAGTGTTTAATCGCTCGATGGGGATAGCCTGCCCGTCCCTCCATACTACCGATATTTCGCCTTGCATTTGCATCCCCTCCCATTGCTGCCAGCCCGAAATAATGTTTCGCTTTTTTCATATCTATTTCCACGCCTCTTCCATGAAAATAATCATTCCCGGCATTGAAATAACCAAGGGCGCACCCAAGCTCCCCCGCCCTTATCCACATTTCATGCTGCTTTTTCGGGTCTACTGGCACGCCTTTTCCAGTCGCATATGCAGCTCCCATTGTTATGAATGCAAAGCCATCACCGCCCTCCATGCGAGTCTTCAACCTTTCAATTTCCTCTTGGTAAGATCCAGGTTTATTCTTCCTACAGAATGGGCAAACGTCCTGGATGTTCTGTTCGGTGGCTGCTCGTTCTGAAACGCCATGGATGCAACCAATGCACACCAATTTCCCACAACATGTTTTGTACACTGTCTCGTCAGTGCTCTCGTGGGTCAGTGTCACGAAGCAGATTGGACACTCATCATTTTTGGGTGGTTCTTTAAATAGGGCTTCATCAAGAAATTCAGCAGCGCGTTTCTTACATTCCGTCTTATGCTTTGGGCGATGGGCCTTCTGGCAAGCGACATTGCAGTATTTAACTAACTTACACGCCGTGCATGACTTCAAACTATCTCCCTCCTTGCCACATGCTGCACACTTGAACATGTCGGCGATGAAAGATGCTTTCTGTTTCTTGCAATGAGGAGATCTGTGAGCTGTGAGGTTGTTGGGACCGTGTTCAGTTTTGTGGGTTTTATTTTTATTGTTATTGTGGCACGTCATTTTTTGGTCAGATCCATAAATGAGTGGTGTGTTATTACAAATACAATACTGTTATTCTATCGTTTCTGTTAATTTTTATTATGATCTGTGAAGTAAATAGAAATATATTAATATTTCGTTAGCTCTAAACCCAATTCATTGCACAAGCTCTGCTGTTGCGACCTGTTGCGACTTGCGACCTCTCGACTCCTCTCGACCATCGCATCCACCAAATAATTATCGCAGCCAAACAAACGTAAGATCTCTTGACAATGAGTAGCAGCAGCAATACCAACGCAAATGCAACGACTGCGGTGGGGCAGGAGCGGGGAGGAGAAGGATTGGCGCGGGACTTGATGTTGATGATGAATCAATTATTGGATCACAGTCGTAAGCAGACGGCGAACATGTCAAGCATGCAAGATGAGATTAAGAATCTAAGGGAGAAGTGTGGCTCTATGGAGAAATTGATGCAAGAGAATCAACGCAGCAAAGAGGCGGAATCCAACTTTTGCACTCAGTTAAACACGCGGTTTGATGATGTGGAATCGAGGTTTGATGATGTGGAGAATAGACAGAAATATCACGAGATCCTGCTGAAGAACCAGAAGTGGAGATATTCCGTCCCTCTTCCCTCGGCCTCGGATGATTCCGTTACAGCCCTAGGGAAACGTCTCATTGGTCAGATCAAAAAGCAGACCTGTGACATGAGGCTTGGTAGATGTGATGGGAGAATAAATTTTGATTTTCCGAATCTCCCACGTGACACATCCTTAATATTCCGGCCTCATTGGAAGCAATTTGCCAATGCTATGAGAGAATATCAGTACGCCCTAAAGTGCTTGCCCAAAGAGGTTGCATCAAGTTTATGTCTAGAACTCAGCAGCCGACTCCAACCACACATGTGAGCTTGATGAAAATTCTCAGTTTAATGATCGCTTCGCATCATCTTTAAAAGCAGTTCGCCAGGAGAAAATATACTTTCTCCTCTCTTCAAGAAACAGAAAGTGCTCCAACGTTCAGTATTTCGGTGATGTTCCTGTTGAGTTCCTTCCAGACATGCTGAGATCCATCCAACAGTACTCTGAGTATCATGTTGGGGACAACATGCCTTATCAGAGTAGAGAAGACTCACACTCTCTTTCTATCACATGTGAAGTAATGCGTATGTGGGATAAATCTGTGTCTTTTTACGAATCATTGTGTAGCTCCAAATAGTGAATCAGAGTTTCATTCTGGAGGTACTGATGTTCCTGAGCCAACTGTTTGTATCGGCGGTATATGTTTTTTTGACATTCGCTTGGAGGTATCAGACTAGGACATACATTTTTTTCACTAGATATTGATTATGCAAATCTTATGATTTTCAAAAACATGATTCAATCATTGCTTCTAGCCAGGGTAGCAAGTTGTGCAACAATTACAGCTCCACCAATACGAATACGAGGGAGATGGTGTTGGAATATTCTGGGAAACATCAACTACTGACATTCTTGGCGTCGATGTGGGTGACTGAGTCGGCTGCTGGGCTACTGCACAATTTGCAGAGAGGTATTGAATACTCTCGCATATCCCATCGGGGACATCGCCATAAAAATAATTACCCTCTAGTCTCATCTTGGCTGAGTTGCAAATACAAGAAGATCAATCTAATGTAAGGATTATATCATCATTGTATACAGGAAAAGAGGGTTGCATCGTTCTTACCTAGAGGCAGGTTGGCCATTTGACGCGGCAGTTCTCCAAACAGATCATTAAATTGAAGGTCTAACTGTTTCAGACTTGATAACATACCAAACGTAGGAGGTATTACGCCATTGATACTATTGTCTGCAAGTGAGATGTAAGCGGCATTCGCGAGCTGGCCGAATTCCACAGGAATGGTGCCAGAAATTTCGTTGTCATCAAGAAACAGCTCTCGCAGCTGGCGCAGATTGCCAAGTTGACCACTAAGAGTCGATGAAAGGTAATTTGACCAAAGATGCAAGTATTGGAGACTGTAGATCACATATGAATTGTTTGTGAGATTGTTGTTGTATGATTGTTGAAAGATTTTATCATTGAAAGGATTGAACAGTGTTACTTACTTCTGAAGATTGCCTAGAGTGCTCGGGATAATCGACTGTAGGTTGTTACTCTCCAATCGAAGGGTGACTAGACTCTGCAGATTGCCGAGGGTTGCTGGCATTGCACCCCCAATAAAATTGTTATCTAGCCGCAGCTCCTGCAATTGCACCAAATTGCCTATTGATCCTGGAATAGGACCCTGCATACCGTAGCTATCAAGGTTTCCATCCTCGTCCTCCCTATAATTGTTATCAAGTCGCAGTGTGACCAAATTGGAAAGACTTCCAATCTCAGGACCGATGGTTGAATTCAAATAGTTTTGAGATATGTCTAACACTGTAAGGCTGGCATCCAACCAAGAAAGTTGCTCCCATGGAAGCTGGCCGACAACTTCATTGTCGCCAAGCCTTTTTTGATGCGGAAATCGAAACAAACTTTAGTAACGCACTACAAAGGAACGAAAGTCATAGCCGTTGAGGTGTATGTTTACTTACCGCAACTCGGAAAGCTGGCTTAACATTCCAATCTCCTTCGGAAGCTCTCCAGAGATGTAATTAGTATCCAAATCAAGTACTTTCAAATTTGTCATTTGTGAAAACAATGGGGAGAATTGACCAGTCAAGATGTTGTCATGGAGGTACAAATTTTGGAGATTTGTCAGGCTGTACATTTCAGTGGGTATAGAGCCAGTGAAATAGTTGGTTTCGAGCTCCAAATCTTGGAGTTTGGTCATCATACCAAGTCCAGAGGGTAGAGGGGACGATATCTTGTTATTTGAAAGCCAGAGGTTTTTTACATGCTGCAACTGGAACAAGTCATCAGGGATGGAGGTGAGTTTGTTGTTGCTAAGATAGAGCTCTTCCAAACTGCCGCCATCTGACGGAGGATTAATTCCAGATGGGATCTCTTCAATAAAATTTTTATCCAAATCGAGCACTCGTAAGTTGGCCATGCCAAATACCGAAGATGAAAAGCCACTAATCAAGTTCTTCGTTAGGCCCAAGTGCTCTGCGGTTGATGATAGAAACAGTAATAGTAAATAGTAGATGATAATATGAGCTTCAGCATGGCAATTCCACATCAACATCTTCGCAATAGGAAGTAGATACGCCTACACTTACCAATGCTCTCCAACAGGGCAATTTCCACTGGAATTTCACCCCAAAGGTCATTTTCACTCAAGATTATGGAAGTCACCACCCCACTACTTCCATCACAAGTGATGCCATGCCACGTGCACTCATCACTTAAATCACCAGTAGAGTCTTCTGCCATCCATCCATCTTTTACTTTCCATTCCTCGCCATTTAGGGAATGATAAAATGCGCCAAGGGCCCATCGTTGAACTTTCTTGACATTGGTGTATGTATTGTATTCTGGATTGTTTAGTAGCCTAATAGAGGACAATCATTATAGGTATTGAGGATGATTTAGCAAGAATGAGTTACATAAATCACTCGTGAATTGTAACACCAATCGGAGCACACTATGTATTATTGAACACAACTAACCATGTCATTGATAGATATTGAGCAGACGTTGTATCATCCAAACTATCCAAACTAGCCGGAGAAATCTCCTTGAGATATGCCATCAATTGCTCCTGTTGACCAGTGGCACTACCCGTTGGTGCATCCGTCGATCCACTTGTTGGAGATGAACTAGGATTTGAAGTGGGTACCACCGTTGGCGTGAAGGTTGGATAGTATGTAGCTGGATAAGTTGGAAATGAACTCGGCAGGTCAGACGATGACTCGGTGGGAGGTGCTGTACGTGATATTTCGGGACTTGATGTTGGTGTGCCCTGTACGATGGGTGACGGGGTAGGTCCAGGAGTGATGGGACTACTGGAAGGCTTATGAGTTGGACTTGCAGTGGGTGGCTTTGAAGGCACTGTATAATCATTGTTTGATTGAATTGTTAAAAGGTAACGTGTAAGAATGGTGAGATTTGCATCATAACAATGAAATAAAGACAAATACCAGTATATCAATCTCTTACTCGAGGTGGTTGGGTGCGGTGTTGGACGTCTAGTCTTTGGCTTAGATGTTGGTGCTTTCGTTGGATCTGAAGTACTTGAAACTTCCTCAACACTGGCAACTTTTTCTGCATAACAATCACCTTCCTTATCCCAACTGAAATTCTTCACACAACATACGTCATCCGTTGCATATCCCTTGTCCCATGCCTGCATCGTAGAAGAATCTTTTGGAGTACATTTCCTTGTATCAAAGTTCGCATAGTACAACATCTCTCCACCATTAGCATCATCTCCACTAACATTGCCATTATTAATGTTTGCTGCAGGAGCTGGAGGAGTTTTTTGCACGCTAGGTGGCGGAGTAATGATAAACCTGCCACTAAGCGATGGGGGAGTTGGTGCAAAGTATGACGGAGCAGGAGGATGTACTTGTAGGCTTACGGATGGGCTTGCAGTTGGAGGTTCATTTGGAGGTTCATTTGGAAGTACAGTCGGAGGTACAGTCGGATGCATGGCTGGAGGTACGGTCGGTTGTACAGTTGGTCTCACACTCGGAGGCTCAGTCAGAGGTACAGTAGGAGGTGGAGAAGGTGGGGCCTTGTAGCAAGCGCTATTTGCATCCCAACTGAAGTTGGCCACGCAGCATTCATCCTCCGTTTCATATCCCAAATCCCATGACTTTTTCTGTGAGGTATATTCGTGTAGGCATTTCCCTTCGTCAAAATTGGCATAATACAACATGATGCTATCACCATCACCATCAGTGCTTGATACAGCTGGGTTTGTTGCTGCAGCCACGGGAGATGAGGTAGACTCAATCGATACCATACTGGCACCGGAACTGCCATCAGTGGTAGCGCCATTGTTGCTGTAGCAATCGCTGTTCCCATCCCAACGAAAATTAGCCTGGCAGCATGTATCGTATGTCTGATACCCTGTTTGGAATCGATTGGTGGTGGATTCCTCATATTTTTGAATGCATTTTCCTGCAGTGAAATCGGCATAGTACACCATTTGGTTGGCACTGTTTTCGCTGGATGAGATTGGAGCGCCAGTTGGATTACTATTGGCTGGGGGCGGAGGAGTCGGTCGTGCGGTACTTGGAGCCAAAGTATCTTGAGTGGCTTCCTTTTCTTCCTTTTCCGCAGCATCATTATTTCCAGTGTAGCAATCGCTGTTACTATCCCATCCAAAATTAGCTGCACAACATTCATCTTCATTCTCGTAACCCGTATCCCAGGGCTTCTTCGTGTTGACATCTTCTTGAAAGCATTTGGATTGATCCCAATTGGCATAGTAGAGCTTGGATTCTTTGTTGCTTGATGATTCTACCTTGGAATAGATCGGTGGCTGTGTCGCAGATGGCCTCGTCAGCTGTGCCCGTGGGGCTGGTTGCTTGGTTGGTTGCTTGGTCGGACGTCGTGTCTTATTCTTGCCCGGCCTACTCGGCCCATAACCCCTACGCGGCGTAGGCCCCAACGTTGGCCATTCCGTATCTTCTTCTTCTGACTCTCCTTGCGCTCCTCCCTGCGCACTACTAATGCCTGCGCCGCCACCACCACTAGTCGCCATGCAAGTTTCCAAACTCCAATGATCGCCAATGAAACTTGCAAAGCCCACCTTGCAGCATTCTCGTAACGAGTGGAACGAGTCTTCCCGACTTTCTAGTTCTCCGCTACACGGTTCCGGGCCTTGACAGTCTTGGACGCATTTGTAGGAGTTCCAATCGACATACCATGGTATTGCCGATATGGTACCCTCTTCGGTTGGATGGACCGTTGGCTGTTGTTCAGTATCATTGGGTCCAATGCTCAATTTTGGCGGGTTCTCACTCCCAAGCGGAACAGTAATAACATTCAATCCAGCCAACACCCCAATAATGGTACCCAACACCAAAACAATAGTAGTTCCCGCCCAAACACATGCTCGCTTGCTAAACCATGATGATTTTGTTTCAAAGTAATCGTGTACCATCGATCCGGAAGATTTGACGGAGGACGACGAACCGCCGCCCGATTGAGATTCCAAATCGATGATTAGCTGACGTGCGCGTTTGATGGTGGATGACCCTGCCGAGGAGGAGGATCTTCGTGAGTTATTGCATGTAGCTGACGCCTCGTCGTCGTCGTTGTCATTGTCGTTGTCATTGTCATTGTCATTGTCATTGTCATTGTCATTGTCATTGTCATTGTCATTGTCGTTGTCATTGTCATTGTCGACAATGTCTGCCATTGTGGTTGGTATGCGATACGTAGAGTAGCCATACCCATCGGCGTTGCGTTTCGAGGTGTTGCGACGAGGTGCCGTCAGCATGGAGAATATGCCGGTGCCTACGCTTTTAGCGTCACTTTCTCTTGTGTTGGATGCACCGCGAGGAGGAGAATATTTCGCTTGGGAACGTGTATGGAAAAGTTGTTTCGTTGACAAAGCTCGACTTGTTGATGATCTTATTGGTGTATTTGGAGTTTGTGGATTTCGTGACAACTTGGGTACTACGATTCCAATGGATCTGATGGCGTCTTGTCCTGGAGAAGAACGCTTGCTGCCGCTTGCCATGGATGTCGCAAGGCTGGCGCTACAAGAAGCAGTCTCGTTCTTTTTAGCAGACACGGAGCTTATCGATCCTTTATTACCGCCAATCTTGCCCAATGATCCCACCCAGCTGCTAACGGAGCCAACTTCCTGTTCAAGACGGGATCGGAATTCGCCACTTGAAATGGATCGTTCCGATCGTCGTGCCGACAAGGAGGAGGAGGAGTTCTTGGAACGTTCGTCGGAAGATCTTGCCGACGTAGGCCTTCTTGCCGCTACGTTTGCCTTCTTCGCTTCTCTTGAACTGGAACGCAAGTTGGACCTGCTCTCATCAATCATGTCAAGCCAACTCGTGTTATTACTGTCGTCGTTGTTGGACCCCGTCTGCTTGCGATCCACTGGCAATAATCCCTTGCGATTATTCACGCGTGGCGTCTCCCTCTGATGATCCGACAGCGAGGATACCAACAAGCTGTGGTGCGGAACGACGCTATTACCTTGGGAGGATGCAATGCTTACCGAAAAATCCTCTTCGCTGCCGACCACCGATTCGTTGCGTATACTCTCCTCGAAGGACATGTCGTCGTCGTCGTTGTCGCCGACGAGGACGCTGTTGCTCTTCTGGCTTCGTTCCAGTTGATGGCTCAATAACACCTTTTGTGTACTGCGAGCATCCACCATCCTCTTTTGACTCTGGGATCCCTTTTCCAATAGGGCCAATGGAGTGGAGGAGTCTTTTTCTTGCACGATTTCTTCTTCAAATGAAATGTCATCATCATCGTACTCGTCGTTGTGAGTATTGGTTTCTTTCCCAGGCTTTGTACCCGCGCCGTTCACCGGCAATACAATCTCTTCTTCTTCCTCTACTTCAAACTCTTCCTCGAACGAGTCCTCGTCGTCGTCATGGCCATCCATATCATCCTCGTCCACGACAAAGTCGACGGAAAAGGTAGAAGACGACTCTGCATGTGATAATGCATCAATGTCGGAAATGATATCATGTACCGATCTGGTGGTACTTTTACCGCTGCGGCTGCGGCTTCGGCTGCGGCTGCTGCTCATTGCTTTTGTTTTGCTTTCCCTTTGCTGCTATGCTATGCTGCGCTTTCGCCTGCTGCCTAGTCGATGATATATATATATATATTATTTGATCTGCAGAATAAAATTGTGTCTAAAGAAGTGGCATGATGCAAGCCCGTGGTGCAACTATGTATATCGTTTGCAATGTGTAATATGTGTTCCAGGGTGTGTGTGATGTGAAGATGTGCGGTAGCGCGCACCCGGCAAGAACCAGATCAGAGCACGAGGAGCCCAATAATGGCTGATTGATACACCAATTGCGCGCGTGTCACGAAGGCGAGAGGAGGGATTTCACAATCGCGGTGCGGGAAGGAACAATGATGTGAGTGGATGGGTCTACCAACTCCTTGCATACTTGGCGGCAAGTCCTTTTCTCAACGGTCGGCAGGCAGAGCGCGCGCTGCGCGCGTATTTACGTGGAGTTAGTTGGTCGCAACTGCGTAGGAATTAATACTTGTATTAAATCGTATTACCCTCCTCTGCATGCTCTGCTCGCTACACAACTAACTAAACCAAACTCTAAGAAAGGCCAAATCTAAGGGTGGGTGCTCAAAACTTCGTGGGTTAGCTTTGCTGACCCTGCCTCTCCATTTCCTCGGCAGCCTCTGCTGAAAGAAACCCACTGGTAACCGAAGGGGACCACAAAGGGAGAGGAGTATGGTGCCCATCCTCCCACCCAAGCAAAGAGGTAAATCTGGATTTGCCTTCTTGCGCTACTGACCACACGCAGAGGGAAAGTGATGGACGCATGTGTCAGGCGGGCATCAACAGTTCTCCATTTTCTCGTTCATTCATTTGATTTACGAGACGTGCTGTGGTCAGAAGGCGAAGAACTCCGACGCTAATTCAGTCCAATCTCCAATCCTCTACTCTCTGGTGTAATACGTCTCCACTCAGATGTTCTTCCTGCAAGTTTAATACATGATAAAAACAGTGCACTTGGTGTGTGTGTACCCAAGTTGTGGGTCCCAATGACCGCTGCGATCCAGGTCCCTTGGACCGGCGCCAATTTCCGGTGCTGATTCCTGGTCCCTTTGGCCGTCTCAACACAATCCGGCTGTGACAAGTCCCTTGGACTGTCATGGCCACCCCTTGGGCTCTAACCACTGGGGGCTAGTCACTTTGACCTCCAAGTCGCTCCTTCCCAGCTTCCGGCTGTAACAGGATCCTTTCGTCGGCTGTAGTGGCTACCCCTTGGGCTCCAACCCCTGGCGGCTGGTCACTTTGACCTCCAAGCCGCTCCTCGCCAACTGACAAACGGATACGCATTCGATTCCGTGACAGATTGTTTAGCTAGGACTCCCAACTGGAAGTCTGTACGGTTGAA
>JALLAU010001145.1:0-11328 GCA_036939495.1 Thalassiosira hispida
GGAGCCATTACGGTGTGATGCTTGTAGAGTAGTCATGCCTTAGACCAACCACTCACTTGCATTGCCCTTTGAAAGCATATAAAGCATTAAAAATAGGAACACCTCTGCAGTTGTATGGTCATGTGGTTATTGTGCGACAGCCATTCAAGTTGCCCATCAGTATGATTCTTGGCCATTTGGACACAGTGGGTGTTGTGGAGCCATTACGATGTGATGCTTGTAGAGTAGTCATGCCTTAGACCAACCACTCAGTTTCATTGACCTTTAAGCCAAGATAAATTACTAGGAACGCCTGTACAGTTGTATGATGATGTGTTTACTGCGTGACAGCCATGTTGCCGATCGGTTTGATTTTTGGCCATTTTGCCACAGGGGGTGTTGTGGAGCCATTACAATGTGATGCTTGTAGAGAAGTCCTGCCGTGAACAAACTGCTCAGTTTAATTGACCTTTGAGACAAGATAAAGCATTGGGCACACCTTTGCAGTTGTATGATTATGTGGTTATTGCGCGACAGCCATTCAAGTTACCCATCGGTTCAGTTTTTGGCCATTTGGCTACAGGCTCAGCTCCGTAACGGATACGGCATAACGTCTTACATTTTTCCTTCCAGTCATAACTATTTTGGCCTGTTGAATAAATGATATGATCTACTCATAGTAAGGATGATGTATATTGGCTGGCATGGTATGTGGATGTTGGAAATACATAGTAAAGCAAGTAAAAATCGCCAGTCACTAGTGATTCAAGGCGAGTCACTAGTTGCCAACGTTAAACGTCGACGTTTATTGGTAAAACAAGAGGTTTCCGAGTTGAATTTTCATTTTTTCCTTGAATACATTCATAATAAGGGTGTAACGATGGCTGACATGGCACGTGGGTGTTGGAAACATGTAGTAGAGCAGGTAAAAATTACCAGTAACTAGTGATTTTAAGGAAGTCACTAGTCACAAACCAAAACTGTTGACGTTTATTGGCCAAATGGAAGGGTTCTGAGTTGAATTTTGTTTGGCCCTTGATGTCATTTCTTCTTACTTAGCACATTCTACATATGCATGAGCACTGAAAACAAAATAATAATAAAATTATTTTGTTAGGTTTCTCAATGAACCCCATCATCTCCGTCGACCATAGTGGCCGTGATGGCATTTAATGGTGCCCTACGCAGCTGATATTAAGGTAATAGCTTCTAAATGCACTTACTATCTACAATAACCTAGCTCAGTTTAAATTTAAATGGACTATACCATGCTCCCTATACTAAATATTGTAAACGTTGATGATGATGATGCATCATAATCACATAAAAGTCGGTGGCCATTTCGATGGCCTTATAGCAATGCAACTGGAACGCCGGTTGCATCGACCAATAGAGCGGGCAGTAGCTCCTGGTAGAGCCACTGGTTGATCCTATCGGTAGAGTATAGACCTCATATACAGTCTCGGCGGCAAACATGTGGTTGATTGGGTGAGTCCTAACATTCGTGTGTCGTGTGTCAACCTATCGTGCAACGAAGCTAGTCACAGCGGTCGGCTAAGACAGAAATTGACAAAAGTAAGTACAGATTTAGATACAGAGAACCCAAGGACACATGTACACACAAAAGTTGCTTAATTAATTACCAATGGGTCACAAAAGGGGGGAGTTGCAGGCACGGAGCAGCTAAGGTTTAGGTTTAGGTTTAGGTTTAGTCTTCATTTTCTTCTGGATTGGGCTTAACGCAAACCAGCTTTATATGGTTAGTACTCATCCAATGCCTGGGCACCCCCCGCCCCGACAATATAGCATCCGCCCTGGATGACCCACTTGAGGGCAGTAACCATGCTTCCTTCGTCCATGCACCACCCTCCCTGGTCAAACCCTTTGAAAATAAGCTCGCGGTGAAATGGTGTACAGGGATAGTTGTAGGCATTCCATAGGGACACAGGTTTGCATCAGACTAGCAAACCAGTTGTGTAAGGGAGCATTGTGCCAGTTATCAGCAGTTGGCACCGTGACTAGATGTCACAGGGGTAGTACTCTCGGACCACACAGCTCCCCACCCCGGACCCTCGTCTCGCTAATAGGACAATCAATTCGCCATTTTCCTGAAAAGGTTACTCCGTTCAGGCATGTAGGGAAGCTGTGTGCATAGTCATAATACAAGGGAGTGAGGGCAGTAGCACAGAGAGCTAGATGCCGCAGGCGGCTATTAAGCTGCATAGGGGTTCTGTCACTCTAGCAACTGAGTGAAAACTGCCGAGAGAGAGGATTCTTTGTAAAGTTTCTTCCTGCGTGAGTGGGCCCCTCAGATGTGGCTGGTCCTGAATGCTAAGCAATCCCTTAGTGGTTTGCACAGTGATGTTGTGGAAGGTGCGGTGTTGATATGTGAGTGTTGTGAAACTGTTCTCATACATTCAAAAAGGCTACCACAGACCTCAGTAACAGTGACTGGCCTTGATTCACCTTCGATATTACCCTTCCTTTGTAGGGTGGCACTAAGATGTGGCTGGTCCTGGGATGCTAGGCAATCTCTAAGTGGTTCTAGGTAGCACAGTGATGACATGGAAGATGTGCTGTGTTGCTATGAGAATGTGGTGAAACTGTTATCATACATTCAGTGAGGCTATCACAGACCCGGGTATCAATGACTGGCCTCGATTCACCTTAACTTATTATCCTTCCTATGTAAGAGCGGCTCTCAGATGTGGCTGGTCCTGATATGCCAGGCAATCTCTAAGGGGTTCTAGCACATAGTGACGCCATGGAAGGTGTTTTGTGTTGCACCACCCAAAAAGGCTAGCACAGACGTGGGTAACAATGGCTGGCCTTGCTGCCACCTGAACTATTCATTCTTCCTACTCAAGTGGGTCCCTCACAGATGTGGCTGGTCCTGAAATGCTGAGCAATCCCTAAGTCATCACAGCGCACAGTGACATCATAAAAGGTGTTGTATTGATATGTGAGTGCTGTGAAACTGTTCTTATACATAAAAAAGGGTACCACAGACCTCAGTAACAGTGACTGGCATTGATTTGCTTCCAATATGATCCTTCCTTGGTAGGGTGCCCCCCAGATGTGGCTGGTCCTGAAATGGCGGGCAATCTCTAAGTGGTTCTAGCACACAGTGATATCATGCAAGATGTTGTTTGTTGATATGAGAGTGTTGTGAAACTGTTCTTGTTGTATCTCTGAAAAGGCTAACATGGGCCTTGGTAACAGTGACTGGCTTTGATTAGCCGCAACTGATCATCCTTCCTACATAAGGGTGGCCCCTCAGATGTGGATGGTCCTGAAATGCTGAGCATATTCTCGAAGTGGTTCTAGCGCACAGTGATGGCATGGAAGGTGTTATGTGCTGCTGTGAGAATGTTTTGTGAAACTGTTCTCATACATTCAGTAAGGCTACCACAGGTATGGGTACTAGTGGCTGGCATTGATTCGCCCCAACTACTCATCCTTCCTACGTAAGGGTGGCCCTCAGATGTTGCTGGTCCTGAAATGCTAGGCAATCTATAAGTGGTTCTAGGTAGCGCACAGTGACGGCACGGAAGGTGTTTTGTGTTGCTACGAGAGTGTTGTGAAACTGTTCTCATACATTAAGTAAGGCTAGTATCACAGGCCTGGGTAACATCAGATCATAGATCTTTTTTAGTAAATTATATATACTATTAAGTATCGTAGACTTTAACTTTTGTCTTTCTGAACGGCCAAAGTAGAGCAACAGCACGGAACCATTCGGGTTGTTCTTAAAATTTTGGCGCCTTATGCATTGAGATTTACAGGGACTCGATTGGTACTCAATCAACAGTGCACTATACACACCTAGTTCCTACGACGTCGGAGCCTCCATCGAATGGTCCCTTCACTATCCACAACATCTGCCTCCTCCACCACTCTCATCTGGGGCCGGGAATCAACACAATAGCCTGATCTCAGCGCTTGCCCCAATCCTTTCCGCACATGTGTCAGCTGCTGACACATATGATCCCATTTTAGCTAACCAATATTGGCGATCTTTGGCATGGCCTTGACCCAGCTTTTCAAAGTCCACATTCAACAGACTTCTATGAGCTTTGCTTTGGCAGAAGCTCCTTGGAACCACATGAATCATATCTTCCGCTCACTACATGATCTCTTCATGCTGGTGTACTGTGAGCCCATCTACTTTATAGTGCACCTCATATTGTGATGAATCCACTACTTTGGGTAAGCTGCAGAAGCTGCCGCATGTGACCTTGCGCTCAGAAGTCGGAAGCTGTAAAAAGGCCGAGTGTTTCAATTTCGATATCTCTCGCATCCAACCACAGCTTGCAAATCCTATCTTCCACGAAGGAATCCAATCCAAGTCAGTTATGAATTTGTGCGAGCAGCTTCAGCTCTGAGTTGGCTGGAAGAAGGGTGGTCATTGTTCTTGCACCTCGGGCCAGAAGAAACTCTCTGATAATTGTGATTAGTTCCTCACCAGCCCTCTGTTTTCTAAGCCAGTCCACAACGGCAGTCACGGAAGCTTCAAACATTTGTGTTTCGCCAGGGTCCAAACACTTGATGATGTGGATGTAGACTCATCCCGGCATCCACAACTTGGACAAACGTTCTTCCTCTTACCATCAATACAAACACAAGAGAGTTGACGGTTAGTTCCACAGAAGTGAGATACATGTTTGGTCACAAACACGTGAAACATCTTGGAGAAACACAGTATGAACCTCTTCATGCAACCCCAATAGACCAGATTGAAGTCGTATTTGTTAATGGTACGCTGATCGTGGAAAAGCTCGCGAGCGACTTTTGAACCCCAGAAATTTGAGAGAGCATGGCTGGCAGATCCATTCACCAATATACAAAGATCTTCGAAGGGAAAGCAGCTATAGATAAATTGGCAACTGATCAATGCTTCCGTCAAAGCTTCCGATGCAAACCTATCAGCTAGACCAGCTAGACAATTCAGCTTCTCCTACATTGAAAGTTGATCCGAGTGGAGAATCTCATCCAGATGTCCATACATGTGACGCATCTTCCCATTGCATTTCGGTTCGACCATCAGGCGTTTGAAAACCCACAAGCCATCACCTTGGCTTTGCTTTGACGGCAATGCGCAATGTGCGCCTAGGGTGATTTCCATGATGGACTACCCGCATGTTGTCACAACAGAAGATTGGTGATGTTTCCATGGATATTCACTGACCCTCCAAGGATGCCTTGAGTACAAGCTGTGTGCCAATCCCTCCCAAACTAGATAGTTGTTGGCCGTGGCATATGTAGATTCATAAGCAAACTTCTTGATTGGCTTGCAGTGAACGACAAAGGCCCCGGAACAGAAATTTTTGGCAACCTTGGTTGGGCATGCACTACCCGCCATGAGCTATCACCAATGAGTCCAAGTACAACCCACAATAGATCCAATCAGTCGCAATGAAAATCTTGCCATGGTGTCTGATTCTTCCACAAGGACAAAATGTCACGTAGTGACCGGGGAGGGGCCAATGGCTAGAAGCATCAAGCTGCAGAGTGTAGAGTGGTATCAGACCAAAAAGACGCAAACTTTGATGATGTCTCCTGATAGTTGAAGAGGGTCCCAAACCGAGTTTGTCTCTGACTAACATACTAGTCGGCGTGTAGATGTCATAGAAATTAATGCTGGTGGCTGTTAGAATACACGAGTTTTACCTCTGTACCTATCTCGAGATAGGTACAGAGGTAAAACTCGTGTATTCTAACAGCCACCAGCATTAATTTCTATGACATCTACACGCCGACTAGTATGTTAGTCAGAGACAAACTCGGTTTGGGACCCTCTTCAACTATCAGGAGACATCATCAAAGTTTGCGTCTTTTTGGTCTGATACCACTCTACACTCTGCAGCTTGATGCTTCTAGCCATTGGCCCCTCCCCGGTCACTACGTGACATTTTGTCCTTGTGGAAGAATCAGACACCATGGCAAGATTTTCATTGCGACTGATTGGATCTATTGTGGGTTGTACTTGGACTCATTGGTGATAGCTCATGGCGGGTAGTGCATGCCCAACCAAGGTTGCCAAAAATTTCTGTTCCGGGGCCTTTGTCGTTCACTGCAAGCCAATCAAGAAGTTTGCTTATGAATCTACATATGCCACGGCCAACAACTATCTAGTTTGGGAGGGATTGGCACACAGCTTGTACTCAAGGCATCCTTGGAGGGTCAGTGAATATCCATGGAAACATCACCAATCTTCTGTTGTGACAACATGCGGGTAGTCCATCATGGAAATCACCCTAGGCGCACATTGCGCATTGCCGTCAAAGCAAAGCCAAGGTGATGGCTTGTGGGTTTTCAAACGCCTGATGGTCGAACCGAAATGCAATGGGAAGATGCGTCACATGTATGGACATCTGGATGAGATTCTCCACTCGGATCAACTTTCAATGTAGGAGAAGCTGAATTGTCTAGCTGGTCTAGCTGATAGGTTTGCATCGGAAGCTTTGACGGAAGCATTGATCAGTTGCCAATTTATCTATAGCTGCTTTCCCTTCGAAGATCTTTGTATATTGGTGAATGGATCTGCCAGCCATGCTCTCTCAAATTTCTGGGGTTCAAAAGTCGCTCGCGAGCTTTTCCACGATCAGCGTACCATTAACAAATACGACTTCAATCTGGTCTATTGGGGTTGCATGAAGAGGTTCATACTGTGTTTCTCCAAGATGTTTCACGTGTTTGTGACCAAACATGTATCTCACTTCTGTGGAACTAACCGTCAACTCTCTTGTGTTTGTATTGATGGTAAGAGGAAGAACGTTTGTCCAAGTTGTGGATGCCGGGATGAGTCTACATCCACATCATCAAGTGTTTGGACCCTGGCGAAACACAAATGTTTGAAGCTTCCGTGACTGCCGTTGTGGACTGGCTTAGAAAACAGAGGGCTGGTGAGGAACTAATCACAATTATCAGAGAGTTTCTTCTGGCCCGAGGTGCAAGAACAATGACCACCCTTCTTCCAGCCAACTCAGAGCTGAAGCTGCTCGCACAAATTCATAACTGACTTGGATTGGATTCCTTCGTGGAAGATAGGATTTGCAAGCTGTGGTTGGATGCGAGAGATATCGAAATTGAAACACTCGGCCTTTTTACAGCTTCCGACTTCTGAGCGCAAGGTCACATGCGGCAGCTTCTGCAGCTTACCCAAAGTAGTGGATTCATCACAATATGAGGTGCACTATAAAGTAGATGGGCTCACAGTACACCAGCATGAAGAGATCATGTAGTGAGCGGAAGATATGATTCATGTGGTTCCAAGGAGCTTCTGCCAAAGCAAAGCTCATAGAAGTCTGTTGAATGTGGACTTTGAAAAGCTGGGTCAAGGCCATGCCAAAGATCGCCAATATTGGTTAGCTAAAATGGGATCATATGTGTCAGCAGCTGACACATGTGCGGAAAGGATTGGGGCAAGCGCTGAGATCAGGCTATTGTGTTGATTCCCGGCCCCAGATGAGAGTGGTGGAGGAGGCAGATGTTGTGGATAGTGAAGGGACCATTCGATGGAGGCTCCGACGTCGTAGGAACTAGGTGTGTATAGTGCACTGTTGATTGAGTACCAATCGAGTCCCTGTAAATCTCAATGCATAAGGCGCCAAAATTTTAAGAACAACCCGAATGGTTCCGTGCTGTTGCTCTACTTTGGCCGTTCAGAAAGACAAAAGTTAAAGTCTACGATACTTAATAGTATATATAATTTACTAAAAAAGATCTATGATCTGATGTTACCCAGGCCTGTGATACTAGCCTTACTTAATGTATGAGAACAGTTTCACAACACTCTCGTAGCAACACAAAACACCTTCCGTGCCGTCACTGTGCGCTACCTAGAACCACTTATAGATTGCCTAGCATTTCAGGACCAGCAACATCTGAGGGCCACCCTTACGTAGGAAGGATGAGTAGTTGGGGCGAATCAATGCCAGCCACTAGTACCCATACCTGTGGTAGCCTTACTGAATGTATGAGAACAGTTTCACAAAACATTCTCACAGCAGCACATAACACCTTCCATGCCATCACTGTGCGCTAGAACCACTTCGAGAATATGCTCAGCATTTCAGGACCATCCACATCTGAGGGGCCACCCTTATGTAGGAAGGATGATCAGTTGCGGCTAATCAAAGCCAGTCACTGTTACCAAGGCCCATGTTAGCCTTTTCAGAGATACAACAAGAACAGTTTCACAACACTCTCATATCAACAAACAACATCTTGCATGATATCACTGTGTGCTAGAACCACTTAGAGATTGCCCGCCATTTCAGGACCAGCCACATCTGGGGGGCACCCTACCAAGGAAGGATCATATTGGAAGCAAATCAATGCCAGTCACTGTTACTGAGGTCTGTGGTACCCTTTTTTATGTATAAGAACAGTTTCACAGCACTCACATATCAATACAACACCTTTTATGATGTCACTGTGCGCTGTGATGACTTAGGGATTGCTCAGCATTTCAGGACCAGCCACATCTGTGAGGGACCCACTTGAGTAGGAAGAATGAATAGTTCAGGTGGCAGCAAGGCCAGCCATTGTTACCCACGTCTGTGCTAGCCTTTTTGGGTGGTGCAACACAAAACACCTTCCATGGCGTCACTATGTGCTAGAACCCCTTAGAGATTGCCTGGCATATCAGGACCAGCCACATCTGAGAGCCGCTCTTACATAGGAAGGATAATAAGTTAAGGTGAATCGAGGCCAGTCATTGATACCCGGGTCTGTGATAGCCTCACTGAATGTATGATAACAGTTTCACCACATTCTCATAGCAACACAGCACATCTTCCATGTCATCACTGTGCTACCTAGAACCACTTAGAGATTGCCTAGCATCCCAGGACCAGCCACATCTTAGTGCCACCCTACAAAGGAAGGGTAATATCGAAGGTGAATCAAGGCCAGTCACTGTTACTGAGGTCTGTGGTAGCCTTTTTGAATGTATGAGAACAGTTTCACAACACTCACATATCAACACCGCACCTTCCACAACATCACTGTGCAAACCACTAAGGGATTGCTTAGCATTCAGGACCAGCCACATCTGAGGGGCCCACTCACGCAGGAAGAAACTTTACAAAGAATCCTCTCTCTCGGCAGTTTTCACTCAGTTGCTAGAGTGACAGAACCCCTATGCAGCTTAATAGCCGCCTGCGGCATCTAGCTCTCTGTGCTACTGCCCTCACTCCCTTGTATTATGACTATGCACACAGCTTCCCTACATGCCTGAACGGAGTAACCTTTTCAGGAAAATGGCGAATTGATTGTCCTATTAGCGAGACGAGGGTCCGGGGTGGGGAGCTGTGTGGTCCGAGAGTACTACCCCTGTGACATCTAGTCACGGTGCCAACTGCTGATAACTGGCACAATGCTCCCTTACACAACTGGTTTGCTAGTCTGATGCAAACCTGTGTCCCTATGGAATGCCTACAACTATCCCTGTACACCATTTCACCGCGAGCTTATTTTCAAAGGGTTTGACCAGGGAGGGTGGTGCATGGACGAAGGAAGCATGGTTACTGCCCTCAAGTGGGTCATCCAGGGCGGATGCTATATTGTCGGGGCGGGGGGTGCCCAGGCATTGGATGAGTACTAACCATATAAAGCTGGTTTGCGTTAAGCCCAATCCAGAAGAAAATGAAGACTAAACCTAAACCTAAACCTAAACCTTAGCTGCTCCGTGCCTGCAACTCCCCCCTTTTGTGACCCATTGGTAATTAATTAAGCAACTTTTGTGTGTACATGTGTCCTTGGGTTCTCTGTATCTAAATCTGTACTTACTTTTGTCAATTTCTGTCTTAGCCGACCGCTGTGACTAGCTTCGTTGCACGATAGGTTGACACACGACACACGAATGTTAGGACTCACCCAATCAACCACATGTTTGCCGCCGAGACTGTATATGAGGTCTATACTCTACCGATAGGATCAACCAGTGGCTCTACCAGGAGCTACTGCCCGCTCTATTGGTCGATGCAACCGGCGTTCCAGTTGCATTGCTATAAGGCCATCGAAATGGCCACCGACTTTTATGTGATTATGATGCATCATCATCATCAACGTTTACAATATTTAGTATAGGGAGCATGGTATAGTCCATTTAAATTTAAACTGAGCTAGGTTATTGTAGATAGTAAGTGCATTTAGAAGCTATTACCTTAATATCAGCTGCGTAGGGCACCATTAAATGCCATCACGGCCACTATGGTCGACGGAGATGATGGGGTTCATTGAGAAACCTAACAAAATAATTTTATTATTATTTTGTTTTCAGTGCTCATGCATATGTAGAATGTGCTAAGTAAGAAGAAATGACATCAAGGGCCAAACAAAATTCAACTCAGAACCCTTCCATTTGGCCAATAAACGTCAACAGTTTTGGTTTGTGACTAGTGACTTCCTTAAAATCACTAGTTACTGGTAATTTTTACCTGCTCTACTACATGTTTCCAACACCCACGTGCCATGTCAGCCATCGTTACACCCTTATTATGAATGTATTCAAGGAAAAAATGAAAATTCAACTCGGAAACCTCTTGTTTTACCAATAAACGTCGACGTTTAACGTTGGCAACTAGTGACTCGCCTTGAATCACTAGTGACTGGCGATTTTTACTTGCTTTACTATGTATTTCCAACATCCACATACCATGCCAGCCAATATACATCATCCTTACTATGAGTAGATCATATCATTTATTCAACAGGCCAAAATAGTTATGACTGGAAGGAAAAATGTAAGACGTTATGCCGTATCCGTTACGGAGCTGAGCCTGTAGCCAAATGGCCAAAAACTGAACCGATGGGTAACTTGAATGGCTGTCGCGCAATAACCACATAATCATACAACTGCAAAGGTGTGCCCAATGCTTTATCTTGTCTCAAAGGTCAATTAAACTGAGCAGTTTGTTCACGGCAGGACTTCTCTACAAGCATCACATTGTAATGGCTCCACAACACCCCCTGTGGCAAAATGGCCAAAAATCAAACCGATCGGCAACATGGCTGTCACGCAGTAAACACATCATCATACAACTGTACAGGCGTTCCTAGTAATTTATCTTGGCTTAAAGGTCAATGAAACTGAGTGGTTGGTCTAAGGCATGACTACTCTACAAGCATCACATCGTAATGGCTCCACAACACCCACTGTGTCCAAATGGCCAAGAATCATACTGATGGGCAACTTGAATGGCTGTCGCACAATAACCACATGACCATACAACTGCAGAGGTGTTCCTATTTTTAATGCTTTATATGCTTTCAAAGGGCAATGCAAGTGAGTGGTTGGTCTAAGGCATGACTACTCTACAAGCATCACACCGTAATGGCTCC
>JALLAU010001146.1:0-10967 GCA_036939495.1 Thalassiosira hispida
CGCTGCCGACGCATGGATAGTATCTCGCAGAATGCTTGCCGCATCCTTGGTATTACATTTTTCTTATCTGCCAACTTTCGATTCCCTAATACATTGCGTAGATTACACATGTGTCTCCATAGACGAGGAGCACACTGCTCAATAATCGATGGCAGGCCATTGTTTTCAACGATGTATGAATCGAAGCATTTCATGGGTATCAATGGTTGGTTGGTATCTGCCATCTCGATGATCGTACACTGAAGAGCTCTTCGACACATTAGATCAAACACTTTGAACATTTGATTCGTGTCGTCGGTCTCGTCGAACGTCAAAAGGCGATCTATTGCTGCTAATCGTTTGCTCTCATTCGTGTAGATGTCCAACATGGTATCCTTGTATGCTGATGATAGTGCATACGAAGAGAACGAATCTCCAGTTGTTTCTTTGGCAATGTCGAAGAATATTTGCCTAGCGTATTGTACGGTCCAACAATCACGAAACATGCGTGCATAATTCCTAACGGCGTCGAGTGGGGGTCCAAAGAAGAGTACATCCGTCGCCAGCTCTACAACCTCCTTCCACGCAAAAGTGAGAGCTATATCAGTCTCGCTAAACTTGATACCAAACCCGTCGTTTTTATTGAAGTGACCCTTCAGCTCGTCAATAGACATTTGCCCAGATTGTGCGGGCAAGTGTAGAGTTGCCATCGAGAGAGATGCTTTCAAGACGATGTACTTTGTGCCATTCAGTGTAGCAATGGTTCCACCAATATTTTTCTTCTTTTGAATTGTGGCTGCCTTGTTCGGATCGCCAAGGAAGAAATCAATCATCAATTCCTTATCCTTCCTGAAGTATGCGATAACGGTGTCCCCTAATTTCATCCGTAGCAAATCTTCCCAATGATAGCGCGATAACCGTTTTGCATCTGTAGTCTGCATGGTATACGCATCGTCGTCGGTAAGAGATTGATCGACAACTTCAGAGCGTCGGCCACGACCAAGCTGTTCGCTTAGTTCAGCTGCTGTCACACGTACTTTACGGAATCGTACCCGAAGCTGCCGAGACCACTTATCGTGCCACGAATTAAACAACCCTTCGGTTACCGTTATATTTGCATGATCAAATGTTGACAATCGTGACCAAGTATGGATCTCGTTCGTAATCACCGCCTTCCTATTGTTTGCCATTGTGTTGCCTTTTGATTTTGCTGCTGATGGTTTGGGTTTTGCTTTGGGCTTTGCTTTGGGTTTTGATTTGGATACAGGCCTCTTTGAATTCACAGAGTGTCTGACTTGGACCTTTCGTGGCTTCTTCGCCTTCGTCGCAATCGCAAGAGGCGGCGGCGGCTGTAGCATCGTCGGCCGAGCAGTAGTAGATACCACGGCGGCGGAATCAGTGTCGGCAGCATTGTCTATGATGTCAGGAGGAGCGAGGACAGAGAGAGGAGAGGGACCGCCAGGGGCGGCACAGTCGAATGCAACAGGATCGAATACTGCATCGAGGGTGATAAGCCGGGTGTCCTTTAGACGAGGACCCCGTTGAACCTTCTTCTTGCTCGGCGATATACAGCCATGCTCTGGCGTTGTTTTTGGCTTGCCATGCTTCCTATGCGACGAGAACAACGCCTTGCCATGCTGCGGCGAGCAATCACCGGCGACGCCGTGGGCGATGATATTAATGTTACCATCGGCGGCAGGTGTAGCACGAGTGGGTGAGGCGGCGGTAGCATCGGCAATAGGGGAGGAGGGATGCGGCATGTTGATGATGCGATGAAAAAGAGAATCAGATGGAAATGAAAAATGGAGTAGGTACAAGGTACATACGATACTCACAATAGCTCACAATTCTGGCGTAAAAAAAGAGGACGAGATCTCACTTGGGTGTCAATTGTGCGCTCAAGATCAAGATCTCGGAGGATCCAGCGAGGCTGTCTCTTAGTTCCCCCCCGTGTGCCCCCCAGCCCCCTGAAATCCTCCAGTAGTTAGTCGGTGGGTGTGGCTAAAGCAGCGCGCGCTACAAGCACGCAGCCAGCAGCCAGCCCAAGCCAAGCAAAGATTCTTCCCAACCTCTTTAGCAACTGTGTTCGCAACAGCATATTATTATTCTGTCTTATTTATTAGCACAATAAATTGTAGCATTCAAATTAAGTCGGGAGAAGTCTAAACGGCGGATAATGCCGAAGAAGTACGCGGGAAGTCGAGATCACTACTTGACGGGGTGGGGCGAGCGCAGCGCAGCGCCCGATGTCAAAACCAAGAAACATCGAGTCCATCCAGAACCAGAAGCATTATTTGAAGCGCCAAAAAAGTCCATAAATCATATCATCAAAAAGAAGAAAAAATGAGTCTCTTACCAAGTTCTACCCTGTCGACAACATCGGCACTCACCACCGCCGTGGCCGCACTACAACGGCTCGATGACAAACTCGCCACGGGAATGAGCATACCCGACATGGCGAAGTGCCGGTGGTTAACCCCCGTAGAAGTATTGCATTACCTCGACGAGGCCATGGCTATTGCAACTGATGCCTCATCCACCTCTTCTTTGGTGAAAATATTCACCGCTCCGCCAACTAGTCCACCAACGAATGGAATGCTATTCGCCTACAACGCCGCCCGAACACCAAACTATGCACAGGATGGCATTCATTGGGTACGCGACAAGAATGATGAGGGGTCAGGGTGGAAGGCCATCCAGGGGGTGTTGGCTCGGGACTTTGATGCCGGCGATAGCGATACCGATGGCGATACCGATGGAGTAGCAGGCGCCCAACTGGGTTGTAGCGCGGCCAATTCCAGCAGTTGTGTCAATTTAGGAAAACTCAACGATGGCAACAGTGCTAGCGGCTCGTCGTCTTCTGCCATGCATTCGGGAGCTTGGGCGGAATATCTTTCGAGTGCGGATCGACCCACCTTCCATCGTCGAGAGTATCGCGCGGGTCCCAGTAATGATATTGTACTATTGCATTACTTGGATACCGTACGAGCATTACGAATCACAAGCGAGCTCGTCGATCGTATCGTGTTACTGAGCGCTGATTCGGGGGCGGGTACTTCCAACGCTGATGCCACAGTGGCTCTCCCCACACCTAGGAGCAGTGTAGTCTTGGGAGTAGGTGGTAGTGGCAGTGCCCCGGGAGGAGCCGCACCACAGCAACAGCAGTCATGGTGCTCAACCGTGGAGATTCAACAGCAGATGGCCTCTTCGAATAACAGGGGAAATCATAGGAAACATACTCGTACCAAAAGTCAAGACTTGAGTGATACTATGAATATACTTATGGGGATGGTGAATCATGATGATGCTGCCGGTACTAGCATCGCTGCAGCGGTGGATGAACATGTTTTGAACGCCGCTACTGACGCTGCATTCAGTGCAGTGATGAAGCATGTTAGTCCCGATGAGGTGAGTAGAATTGAAGAAGATTCTAAAGGATGGTTGATTGGATATAACAGTCTCAACCTGTTCATCGGAACCAAGAGGACCTGGACTTGGAACTGAGGGGCCAGGGGATCAGCGTACCCCTCACTAGAAAATAGTCTCATGCTCACCTACTGTTTGCTACTTTTACTTGACTTTCTATCCACAGGCCGCAATGGTTATTGATTCAATTGACGCGGTTATAGGAGAGAATTATGTCATTGGAGAACAGCTCAAGTTGTCGATGGTTGACATCGGAGACGACGAGGCGGCAGTTACGAATATCGAAGATTTGACTGCCTTTGATATTGATGAGGCGATTGATCAAGTGCTGGCCGGTGGAGGAGAAGGAGACGATGCGAGGTGTAGCAAAAGCAGCAGCAGCGGCAGCGGCGCTGCCAAAATCATTGAGGATCAGATATTGGACAGTATGGAGGAGGTATTGCCCGAACAGTTAAGATTGAAACTCATCGATACCACGGAGAAGATGCTTGAAGTGTCGGGAGTATCATGGGAATCTGGCAAGATCAGGAAGACGCAGGATTCGATGATTATGAATCCTAGCTTTAACGACGATGCCTCAAATGGATCGTCATTTGGTCGTACCCTCCCGGAAATACTGGATATCACGCCTGAATTCCACGTGATTGGATATGAACCACCCGCCTTCTACTCAAAATCATCGGGGAAGCAGCGTAGTGGCTCGAGGAAGAATCAGAAACAACATCCTCCGTCCATGGTGATTTCGACGGAAACGCCGATACCACAACTTCCCCCGTTTGTGGATCAATATTATGAATGGCAGAAGTATGCTGCGTTTGTTAATTTTCAGGAGATTGCCGACGACCCCCAAGTGCGAAGCATCAGGTTCCATAGGTGAGATTTTGATGGTACAGTGATTCAGTTCCGTGTCTTGTGTTCATCGCTGAGAGTATGTACTTTCAATTATGGTTGATCTTTATTTGATCTCACCTTATTCTGTGATCATATAATTCGCATTCTTTTGCAGGTTGAAAGAATTGACACCCTTCTCATACAAATGCAATATTCCCACCGACATAACCAACAGCATCCGCCACATTGTGGTGGTGGGCGTGCTTCTGCCAAAGGATCGCCGTGTCCAACGGAATATGCGTGGCATAGAACTAGCATTGAAGCTCTGCATTCAGACGGAATGGTCCGCAGCCGCAGATCTCGTGGGCGCCAGCCCGGAAAATAAGAAGTCAATTGAGGACGCCGTTAAGCCAGTGATCCGGGGGCTTGATAGGCCAAAGTTCATTGCACCTTGTGGGTAAGTGACGATCGCAAGAGTGAAATCTTAGATGACGAATACTCTTGTCATGTTGAACCTGTCACCAATTCCTTAATCTCCCCTTCCCTGCCAAACAAGTGGTTCAAGAATGCAGCTTCTGAGTCAGATCTCGAGGATGAAGTTTACGATGTATCAGTCCATGTCTTCTCCTTTGATGAGCAGCCCCAGTTTCGTTCAAAATGTTGCCATGCAGGTGGATGGCATGGGGGGTGATGGCGTGAGAGGTAAAGAAGAGAAGAGGAAACGAGCAGATGATTACCTCGAGGAATGGGCCGGCGCCCCAGGGAATGATCCTAACATGCCGCCAGCAGAGGTGGATCGTCGCCGCAAGGTTAGATTTGTGGAAAGGATTTCAAATGCAATTCCCGATACAAAAAAGGCTAGTGAGAATATCTTTGAAGGAGGAGAAAACGTTGATAATATGAGCGATGATGAAATTGATGCCTTGCTTAGGAAACTGTTGATGAGCTACGTAAAGATGGTCATTGAAGAAAACAAGGACGAAAATGAACTTCGAAGTGAGATCAACTGGTGTGGCTACGCTGGCTTAACTCTGCTTCATCATGCCTCATTTTACAATTTCCAGGACTTGATATCCCTTCTTTTGAACAATGGTGCAGACCCCAATATTGGTTCGGCAGAGGGAGATACAACGCCGCTTCACTTTGCCGCTGCTGCAGGCCAGAAGGATGTTCTGGATGCGCTAATTCAGTTTGGTTGTGATCCATGTCCTATTGATAGTACTAATCAGACTCCAGCAGATCATGCTAGAAAATCAGGGCATTTTGATATTGCCCGGGCTCTAGACTCTCATAACAAGCAATCAGGGTCCTCCTTCGAAAGTTCTGGCAATGAGAAGATGAACGTTTCAAGTTCCAATACTACAGACGTTTTCCTTCAATCAGTCTTCAAGGAGTTATCCTTAACGGACAAGCTTGGACTTAACTTGTTTGCTGATCGCAGCCAAGCTGCACCCATTGCTTACGTGAGCAACACTTCAGCCTCGATGGATGTAGAAGACTTTGGAGCCAATTCTGCATTCTCCTTCATCAGTGAGGAGGACCGTGCCAAATTACGAGAGGCAATGTCCCTCGTAAATGAGATGGATTTGAAGGAAATGAATCTCAAGGCCGAGCATCAGGATGTGCGACAATACTTGCGCCAGAGCAATTATGAGGCCATCAGTGCTGCATCCAGTGCTCTCAGGAGGGCTAATAAGAAAGAGTCGGACATTCTAAGAAGTGCATCACAAACTGCGGATGATCCTAGCAAAATGCAGTTGAGTAGGGCCTTGGCAATGTTAGTACTGCGCAAGAACTTACCATCATGAGTATGAGAGAGTTTTGTTTGTGTTATGTTTAGGAATTGAATTATACTATGTTTTGATGTTTTCTGGGATTGTTACCTACTGGTATAACTGAATATTAGACGCTCGTTAGATTGCCTACACTCGCTGATGTTCAGTTCTTCGGTCACTCCAAACATCATTTGCTCGTCTGGGAAGGGACCCAGTGTTTGCAGTTATCTATGGAACAGTGAACAACGATCGGTGGGGCAGCGAATATGACTGAAGGACGAGTGCACATATACTAGCGCCCCCCATGGGGCTAACAAACATGGCATTCTATCAGGGACACACAATGAGCGTGGCTGAGGATCATTACTATTGAGTAAGGATACGCTAAGTTATACCATTGTCGTGGTAGCATTTGCATCAAGGAATCACATAAAACCCCATACTTCCTTGAGAGCGAATGCTTGGGTAGCAGAAAGGAGGAGGCCATGATACTATTGGACGCTGAGAGTGAGAGTGATGAGGTTGCCGCTCGCATCGTGATAGTCCTGAGTGATAATCTCGAACCCGAACCGTATCTTTCAGCAAGCTTGGCCATGCAAGCTCGAGGGTCTTGTCGGAGATCGTGGTGTAGAGTTTGATCATATCGCTCGTTGCGTCGGTGGTATTAAACACAGACTCTCGAAGGTTCCATGTTGTGTCTTGACTTGTGACATCAAAAAAATTGGCCTGAAAGTCTTCAGGGTTTATGCCCAAGATGTTGGATGGGCCGGCGAATGTTGTGAGGCCAACGACATAGTGGCCTGAGTGGTGGTATGTGGAAGCATGCTGTAGTAGGTCGCTCTCAACCGACATGGGTGGCGGGTGGGTGCAGCTTGCTGATCGTGGTTGAGAGCATAGCTGACACGGGCGAACTTAACTTCCGCGCTGCGGCGTACAGCAACGGCCATAGCAATAGAGTCATTGCCCAAGGGGAGCAAGACATTGTTGGGGCCGAGGATAGTCGTATCGGCGGTCATGATAGCTAAGGATGGTCAACCAATCAGGATTCTTGAGCTGAGAGTCAAGAGCTTGAGTGAACTTATCAATCATGGCCTCGCCGAGTAAGGAGAGGTGCATGGTAGGTGCTAAAGCAGTGATACAAGGGGTGGGATCAACGACACCGTGACAAAGAACTTCTAAGGCAGTGACAGCGCAGTGATAAGTGAATGTGCGGGAGTCGGTGGATCTCATCACATCAATTGACTTGGGCATCACGACCTTGCTGCCACCAATCTGCATCCTTATTGGAGCTTGGTTCATGAACTCGAAATTGCTGGAGCAAATTGTCCCACTACGCTGTGGGGATGAGTAGTGGCCGTTCATACTGATGACATCGATCTCTATTGCCGTCGTAAATAGGATCCGGGTAGTACGTGTACAGCCAAGCAAAAAATGACGGGTACGAGTTGCGGAAGAGATGAAGGTGATTGATTACTGTTGGAGTTTCTTCACGCGGATCTTGTCGGTTCAGATGATGAAGGATTGCGTGAGCGTATCGGCAGGCGGGGATAATGTTGTTGGTAACAAATCTCTCGAGGATAGTGAAATTGATGCCGTGGTACTACTGATGAAGGTAGCGTATAAATGGGATAGTTCGGTTCCACAATGAGTCGAGTTCATCAATCTGTTCAGACACGTAGTCAAGGCTGACGGCTTCGGGATTGAGGAAAGATTGAGGGAGCACAATGAATCGGATGCAGAGCCACGGGGTACCTTGAGGGCAACGTGGGCTATCGGGCCACCAGATATCGTGACAGATGGGACGGAGTTGAAGCTCAGACGTGGGACCGACCCATCAATTGGTTCTTGGAGGGTGTTGCATGTTGCATGCCCACCCACAACTAGAAAATCGGTGGAAATTCTTCGCGTGTTGTCGATGCACGGTCTACCGTAGGTAGCTACAATACACAAAACCCGCTGAACACGCTCATCCAGAACACCAAATATTTTGAAACTGCGATATCTCCGTGACCACTTCTCCAGAGAGCAAGATGAAATATTCTACGGTATTCTAAATTCTGTAGAAGTGGTAACGGAGGAGATATTGCAGTCTGAACAGGGACTAAAAAGTCGGCTCGTCCGATTTTCTGGATTCCCATGGGTCAGGGGAATGTGTAAACCCAAGCAAGCAGACGGAAGGGCTCCGATAATCTTGCTGTTTTGTTTCCAGGTACTTCGCATTGTTTGGCCTACAAGCAACTGTAGCTGATCTTCTGTCCTCAATAATTTTCCGTGTGGGGCGCCATGTAGTCCCATACTATAGTCGTGAATAGTTAGTACAGTAGCCAAAGAAAGAGGTCGCATGGAGGGCTTTTGGTCAGGCGACAAAGCTGACATTGCCCCACCTCTTCTCATGGTTGCTGTTGCAGAGGGCTGATAGTGACTGCTAGTGGGCGATCTTGGGTTGATAGGGGAGATTCATTCCGCACAAAATGAACTCCCCCCCCCCAAGCCAGCAATCATGACAAGGGAAGTATACCTGTCACACAAGGCACTCTGTAGAGATTGTTCTTGGTCGTCTACCATTGATTCAATGGTGTCCATTTTACTTGTTGTGGCATGTCATACATGGTGGATTACGATGTGGCTGGTTGTGGATGTACCGAGAGGTGAGGGCAGCCCCTCGATGCTGTCAAGCCCGCCATGGTCCTCGAATGCAACATCCAACCATGTGCATCCATGCTGTTTGGAAGGGAGTGAGGGTGGATGAAATTAAAGGAGGTCTATGGCCCTGTCCATAGGTCGTGTTGGGGGTGGGGTAGCTGTCGCCGCAAAATAAGGTCGATGGTTTTTGTTGGTCTCCTGACCGCTGGAAATTTCCGTTTCTTTTCCAATCGTGTTAGTTGGGTGATTGGAGGGGATGGTGGTGACTTCGACAGGGTGGGGGTGTCCTGCTTGTCATTGGATAGGAGGGGCATAGGACACCATGGTTTTGGTGTTGTAGATTCATACTTACGTACGACACCGGACCGCGCAAAGTATCAGCGGGAATGACAATTAAGGAGGGGAAGGAAATAATGGCGGGAATAGTTTTAGGAGTATGTATATACGGGATGTAGTTAGGGTAGGTACTCTGTGCATTTAGGCGTACACCCCAGTCCCGTGTGCCCATATCTGTCCACTGGTAGGCCCACTCCATCTGTCCCTCAAAAATGATATTACGACATACAGACTGCGTCCCACAAAAAAGGAACACTTCTATCGAGTTCTATGTACTTCGGGTTTAAATACGTGCTCCTTGAATATGCGCTCCATTTTTTTCTCCACCCATGTCATTGAATGTCACTGGTTCAGTCTTGACAGTTTTTGACTGGGAAGACCTGGAAACATTATGGGAGTGTATTAGACTGGTAGATAAATGTACAAGAAAGAGAGCATTCCAACGGTGTGTAATTTGTTGGTCCAGCTCTAGTATTACTAGTAGTATCTCCTCAGGAGTGGATCCTAAGTTCCCTACAGCAAACTTATCTAATAGCTAAAAGCATAGTAATACGGCAAGTTAACATGCTTTAACACCAAACCGGAAATGTCGTTGGCTTTAATTTGGTACCCCGCTTGCTATCATTGAACGAGTGTGAGTAAAGTTACAGCGTCACTACGTACGCAGAGGTGTTGGGGGTGGCCTTTAATGTACCTACTAAATAATAGCTAATACGATTGATATGACATAATTAATAATGGTATAATAAAGATAACAAATGATAGAGAGCATGATCTTAATGCATACAAAAGGCATATTAAGTTTGGTGTTTCAAAAATGATGTTATCATAGTCTATTTTTACTAAGAACTACATAGCATTTTTTGTTTTTGAGGGGGGTTGACCACACCATCGTCAAAATATTGCTGACGGCATTGTAAATGCCTCCCGGACCCCAGCAACGCTGTGAAAACATCTATTGATGTGTGGGTCAAAACATATACCAAGATGACGGCATCGTCGGGGGTGGTGATGATATGATTTTGACGCGTCGATTGCTGTAGACTTACACACTGATATATTCATGTCACCCTAGTGACCCTACGTCACATTCCATCATCTTGGCATTCAGATTCATGCGTGCGTCAAGGAGTGGGGTGAGTACTGGAAGAGGAAGGTTCGATGGCACGCATGACATGCGGAGGATGTTTTGTGTTGTGCTCGTTGCAAGCCAAAACGTGCTCAAAGGTCAACATCTTATGAGGTACCATGGTGGTTCGAGTATGCACTATGACTAAATCAAGGGTGCAGATCAAAATGATGCTCATTAGAATTGCTAGAAATGATTTTTGAAGTAGCTATATGCGTTAAGTTCGCTATAGCGTACTACACCAACAAGGAGATAGCCATTAGCCCCTAAGATCCTGCAAGAATATTACTTTTTGTGGGACAGAGGGAGTACAAGACAGTGGATTTTGTATGTGTAGGTACATTGTACCTACGTACTATCATAAAATTTTCTAGCGTAATTCAGTGTACGTAACCAAACCGTAGATAGATAAGACAGCATCACCCATCGTAGGTAACAAGGCGTAACGAGGCGTCACCCAAGGCATCACAAAGGGCAATGAAGCGTAAGGGTGGCGTACCCTTACGCGGCGCAACAATTGCGTAACGCAAGCACCCTGCTTAGGCATTAGCACCCCTATGTACCATAACCCAGCACGTGTTAGGTAGCTAAAGACTGACAAACACGGGCAGGCTTTGGACATCAGGGGTCCAAAACACTACCTACCATAGCTGAAAACAGACAAGTTGCCGAACCGAGGTTGCGACAATCGACATAAATGTTGAAGAGACATTAATTAATCTAGATGTTATCCGACATGTAGATCTGAATGCTCACCACTGAATAATTGTTAACAGGTAGATTATTAATTTATTTGTGAGATCAATTGGAGTTGATCTCACAAATCTATATTCAAGGGTGCCATATCG
>JALLAU010001147.1:0-10952 GCA_036939495.1 Thalassiosira hispida
AAAAAAAGTAAAAACAGGGGTAGTTGCTGTTTTTTTGTTTCACTACAGAATATACAGTTGTCACAGATACTTGTTTTGTCCACCACTTGGTGTGCTATAGTGATAAAAACACCGAAAAGAGATGTTAAAAACATCGTTCTACGGTAAATAAACGTACGTAGGTACTATACCAAACATAAAAGTGGCGCGGACCCGTCTTCAGATGTTAAAGTGCGTTCCATTTCCCACGACGGTAAATATGCTGAAAGTTATGACCCCACGCTCCAAGAGTTACTTTATTTCTAGAATTTGGCGCGGAACCCCCACCCCCCACGCCTGCCAGGGATTGCCACGACCAAAAAGCAAAGAGCACACAGGCCACACACAACTAGGACCTAATTACTATGCGTGTGTAATGCAACTGCAACATAGATGCAATTGATTACTATAGTCCAACGAATGAAAGAAGAGGATCTACATGCTACCAACAACACGTTGCGTGTTTTGCGTGCAAGAATCGAAGTCAGTAGCACTCACGCCCAACGGCCCACACCATTTCCAAGCAGGGTGCCTATCCTCCTACGCTCTCTGTGCAACAACATACCATCGCACCCTCATTCTCAAGCCAACGAGTCTCACCAATGTGTTGATAATCTATTATATTCTTCTACTGTGGGTGGCTTGAAGAATCGCCCTTCATTTCCCCATAAGTCGGATAGATCCATAAAGTCACCCCTAACGCCTGAACAAACAATGATGCGAGCTCATTTAAGTGTTTCTTTCAATTTTTGGAGACTTTTTGCATTCCCCCCTTAAATGAGGAAGAATGAAAAACAAAGCAACTCAAATCTGCAAGTGCAGAAAGGTTGGATATCATCTCTAGATCACACATGAACTTACTGCCACCATTACCATTAATATTCAATTTCTTGAGATGGCGGAAGCTAAACAAGACAGGGTAGTACCCATTCAACCGAACATCACTGAGTATCAAGGTGCTCAGTTTTGTAAAGTTGGAAATGCAGCTAATCTGGTGAACCGGGTCCTGCATGGGGGGTTATGAATATGAATCTGGCTCAGGGTCATCCCCTTCTTCAAAGTGTAATGAACGATCATAGGTGGCTTTGCCCACATGCATTTGCAGTAAGTTGGGCAGAGCCCGTGGCATCCACAAAGTCAATGCCATGTAATCTCCCGGAGACCTGATATAGATTTCAGGAACTGGATTATTTCTCCCCGGATAGTCCATGTTGGTGGTATTTGTGAGTGGAACCAGAGTATGGTGAGCAGTCGCATCCTTGAATTTCTTGCAGACCCAGGCAACAAGCATTTCTCTCCAGCTTAGATATCCAAATATGATTGCAACCTTGTCAACACTCAGTTATTCAATGCTAATGATAGATCCAGAAGGCATACCAGCTGCATTGTTATGCTCTGATTCAACCGGTCCGTCACTCTCATAAATTGTGGAGCTTCTTACTAGATTTTTTGTTAGCTGGCATTCTGTCTGTGAGAACGCATGACATGAATATGTATGTGAAGAATGAGATGAGAATGAGGAATATGTTATAAAATGAACATAATGGCAACTACTACTTGTGAACCGCCAGTACTACTAGGTATTGTCACACAAAAAAGAAATTGTTGCATGGATTAGAAGTTTTTTTTGATGAATCAGAGGTGTGCCAATCTTCCATGACAACCATTATGCTCAAGCTAAGAATATGCCCCATTTCCTCAAGCAGCAGGCATCAGCCCACACAGCAAGGAGAATGATGTATTGGAATGAAAATATTCGATATGCCCCATACCTCCCCATACTACCTACCTTCATGCCGAAAGGAACACTCCTTTGTAATCTTAACAGCACTAGTGCACAGTACGCTCATGTGTGACATGCCCATGGCCCATGGCCCACGCCATTTCTTTGGCGCGGTGTCACCGTTTTTCGCTTGTTGTTTTTCGCCGTTGCTCCCTGCGCAATAAAATCAGGGTGTTGCACTAGCACTACAACTACAACTACACTATCCTCGCCCCTACTACGCCTACGCTCCCTGTGTAATACAACAACGTACCATCGCATCCCCACCCTGCTCTCATTTTCCGGGCCGACGGATTCGCATAGTTTTGTGTTGTCTCGGCCGCGGCGGGCGCAGCGACTTCTTTCATCGCCCTTCTTGTATAGTTTGTAATATACTATATTTCTCCATCATGCCAACCGCTGTCAACCGCCCCAACAAAAAGTCTAAAACTACTGGGGACAATGGGAGAGACAAGGAAAATGGTGGTGCCGACAATGGCGTCTTTCCGAAAAATACCGAAGGGGAAGGGGGAAAGACGGAAGGTAGCGGCAATGTAGATTCGTCGCAGTCGGAGCAAGAAGCCAACGCTACAAATACAAAAGCAGAAGCTGAAACTGAAACTGGAACTGAAGCAACTGAAACATCCACGAAGAAGAGGAAAGAAACGGACGAAAGTGAAGAGGCAGATGTTGTAGACCTCTGCGAAGAGGGCGAGGATAATGCTGGCGGCGATACCACCAAAGACATCAAGGATGAAGATGACAATGACATCGAAACCTCGGCCAAGATTAAAGCCTTTTTAGAAAATCGTCGTCATGGCAATAACAGCAACGCCAAAAATACAGGTACCAACAACGAGAACGAAGATACCGAAGGTAAAAGAAGCACCTCTCCGCCACCCCCCCATAACATAAGAAACAACACTAACAACACTACAACTGTCCACAACAATCCCCCAGTCATTACAAAAATTGGAAATAAGAAGCGCAAAAGCACAACAGCAATTCACGAAGTATTACATCAAGCCAGCCACCAAACCCAACATCACCAACAACAACATCAAATGAATCAAACCCTAACTCCCCATCAAATGCAATTCATGATGGCACAACAGCAGCATAACAATCCCCAAATGATGCAACACATGATGATGATGCAACAACACCAGCAACAACAGCAGAATAACAATAATCCCAAACCACTCCAAATGATGCTAATGATGATGGAACACAATCCCCAAATGGCAATGCAAATAATGCAGCAGAATCCTCAAATGATGAATAATCCACAATTGATGCAGCATATGATGATGGTACATCCTCAAATGGCAATGCAGATGATGATTCCACTATCTCAGCAGCAGCATGTGAATCCTCAAATGGCAATGGCAATGCAAATAATGCAGCAGCGTGGTCTGATGCATCAAATGAATCAAACGAACCATAATCTCCCCTCCCAACAACCATCACAGCCTAGTACTACCAAAAACTCCACAATCACCACTACCGTCACGCTAACCCTTCCCCTCACCCAAAAACTAGGCATTTTTTTGGATGATAACACCCGCTACAAAATGGCAGAGATCAAAAAGGTCAAGGAAGATAGCCCAATGCGTACTCAAATTCCGGATGCGTATCATACGAATAGCTGCATCGTGAGCATGGAGGAAGCAGAAGCAGAAGAAGCAGCAAACGATGATGATGATGGGATGAGTATTGATGGAAGAAGGATAATGGTCCATCATCCCACCACGGCGAGGGAATGTGTGGATTATATTGACATGTTGAAACGGAAAGCGGCGAGTAGTAGTGGTGTTGGTGGTAGTGGCGGTGGTATTGCTCCTGTAGTAATGAAGGTGGTGCTGATGAAGATCAAGGTGTTGGACAGCAGTAGCAGTTCGTCGAAGGAAGAGAACAATGCCTTTTATAAAAATGCACAAGGGTACCTATGCCATCGTCTCATCCTCACCCTACCACCCCTCGCCAAAAAGTTGGGCATGCTCCTCGACGATTGCCCCATCCGCAAGCAGCCGGAGCTCAAGGGCTTTTCGTCCGATTCGCCCTTGAGGGATCAAGTTCCCGTGGAATTTCGCGTGGATTGTACCATATCTTGGTTGAGGAGCGACGTGTTCGGAAATGGCGGCGTGATGGAACCGACGAGCGCGTTGGAATGTGCCAAATTGATTGGGAAAGTGTTGGAGGTGACGAATGGTACTGCGGGGGGTCGGACGGTGAAGGTGGGTATGGAGTTGATTCAGACGAAGAGGAGGGAGGCGAAGAGTAGATACAAACGCTCGTCGGCGTCATTGTCGAGTGGCAGCCCCGCTGTCAAAAATCGAAAGCCACCGCCAGAGACGACTGTGGATAAGAGTAGTAGCAAGAAGAAGCAGGCAGAGGGAGGAGCAGGAGGAGGGGATTTCAAAGAGTGGTACACCAGTAACATTGACGAAAGTACCGATGAGATTGCAGAAATGAAGAAATATCTGAGCTCGGAGAAGGAAGATCAGGTTATTACCAATACGGAATACAATAAAAAACAACGCAGCAGCAGCATCAGCAGCAGCGGAGTGAAACAGGATGAGGATACAGCGGCAAGCAACAAAAAGTCGGAACCATTAGGGGATGTTGACCCATTTTGGAAGACGAAGGATGCAGCTACTTTATTCGGTTTTGATGGTAGCGATGATCGAGTAGGAGAGGAAGAGGATGTTTTGAAGGGTCTTCAAGCTCGTATTAGTTTGCTCAAGGAGGTAAGATGATTGGGAGCTACGTAGTACCTACCACTGGAGATCAAGTTTACAAGAATAGCATCACTCATCGATTCTTTATACTCAACCATATTATTTTATTTCGTACACTCAAAAAACATCAAATGGCAGGCCAACGAATCAGTAGACGGATGGAAGAAACTAACGCCCGAATCTGACAACGAACATCAGTACTCTCCTCATGACATCTTGGTACTACGACATAAAGCACAATTCCTAATCAAGGCGTACCTGTTGGCAATGAAGCATATGCAAAAATACACGTGGGATCAATGCTGTGCATTGGCATCGAAGCAGTTGAATGAATTGGGTCATACGAAAACGAATGCGGAGGAGATTGCGGCGTATAATACCGTGTTTCGTGAGGGGAGCAGCGGGCAGCCGAAGCCGGAGAGTGTGATCGCGAAGAAGGGGGGGAGTATTCATCAGCCTGTCGTCGTGGTTGGCTTGTGCGATGAGGAGCCGAATGTTGATAAAGTTGCTAGCGTGGCGGACAATAAGGGCAAGAAGGAGTCTGGTAATGAAGCTGGTGAATTTGATAAGGGCAAGGAGTCTAGTGTTGAAGCTGATATGGATATGGATGAAAAGAGCAAGGAACCTAGCGATGAAGCTGGCGAGGTTGATAAGGGCAAGGAGTCTAGTGTTGAAGCGGGCGTAGCTGAAAAGGGCAAGGATGCTAGTGGTAAAGCTGGCATGACTGACAAGGGCAAAGATTCTAGCGATGAAGCTGGTGAGGCTGATAAGGGCAAGGAGTCTAGTGATGAAGTTGGCGTGGTTGAAAAGGGCAAGGATTCTAGTGGTGAAGCTGGCATGACTGACAAGGGAAAGGAGTCGAGTAATGAAACTGATATGGTTGGAAAAGAGAAGGAGTCTCCTGATGAAGCTAGCGTGGTTGAAAAGGGCAAGGAGTCTAGCAATGAAACTAATATGGATGTGGATGTAAAGGGCAACGGGCCTGACGATGAAACTTGCGGGGCAACAAAGGACAAGGAGCCCCGTGGTGAAGCTACCATGGTTGTGGATGAAAAGGACAAAGACTCTAGCAATGAAGCTAATGTGGATGTGGATGAAAAGGGCGACAAGGAGTCCTGTGATGAAGCTTGTTTGGTGGAGAGGAACAAAGAGCCTGGCGATGAAACTGGCAAGGCTGAAAAGGACAAGGAACCTGGCGATGAAGATAAAATGGCTGAATGAGGCGCTGAGCTGATGATGATAAGAACATACGTGCAGAGTGGTGACACCAAATTTTTACTGTTCATTGGCATCTCCTACAGATTGGTTTCAGATGACCTTTCTTTCGATATTCATGTGTAATCAAATAATAATACATCTTCTCCAAAACTACTTTCAGGGTGGATCTAAAATGGAAGCTAGCAATGGCGTGAATAATATGCAAAGGGATGAAACTTTGCAGAGACCTACGTTACATAATACAATGAATAATATACCAATGTAAAAAGTGGCATCATTGTATCTTTGATACACAACTACATAATGTTCATCTTCAAGACTTTGCTCTTGGAATGTATGGTTCATTGGCTGGCATGTGGCATGGATGCTCTCATTGAGAGCTAGGTATTGTACTCTGGGAAAGGGGGTTTTCGCTTAACATACTATTTGCACTAATTCATACCTCTTGATTCATTTATGACTACAGTAACACGTATTTAACACCAAAGTTAGTCTCTACTATGTGTCCGCTGGATCCAAAGAGAGGGGGGAAATCCCAAATAAATCTTTCAAGGCGCATCAAATTGCTTAGGTTGCTGGCCTCAAGGGCTGCCAAGTAGCCGTCTTGATGAGACGTTACAGCAATACCAACGTAGAAACTACCAGATAGTAAGCTGATCAAGGTCAGAGGAGTCCCGTACGCTGTCCAATCAGTTTCACCGTCATATCTATGAGGCAGAAAACATATTTCCCAACTTTTGAACTTTGAGCCAAGGTCGTGCTGAAAGGGAGAAGTCATGGTCGCTGTATGTTCCTTCGCCTGTGATGGCGCGCCATTGTTCTGACAAACCCCTACCAGTTCCAATCATGTAAAAGGAGTAATGGGAACTGGTAGGATCAAGGGTGTCTCGGAACATTAGACCTCCCTTCTGCCACTTGTTAGCAGTGGCATCATTGATGGCCTCGAAGCTCTCGATACGTAACTCAGCAATAACATCGCAAGAATGTTCGAAGTAGACGTAATGGAATGCGTCTCTCCTACCCCATATGTCCCAGCCAGATCCCTGTAAATGAAAAAAGAAATGAGCATAGTTGCGTAAGATGTTTTGTGTAATATTCAGATCCGAGAGAAGCGCGAGATGAACGCACCGTGACTGTCCAATCTCCACTAGCCGATTCAATTGCGCTGCCTGCACTTCCAACGCTTCCAATATTGGTTCTCTGTCGTAGCTGAATTACCTGTCTTGGCATCAATTCGCACACACAATAGTCTAGACCTCAAATGAACCGAAAAAAGTAGAACTACGACAGCAGAGAAAAATACAATGATTCCAACCATAGAGCTGGCGATTTTCTGAGTAATGATAGCCGACGGTGCAGTAAGGAGCGCGTATCTCTCCATCAAAGAGATGTCCTCCAATGGAGCCTGTATCAGAATTAAGTTATCAAAGGCTTTGCATTATGGCTGCCGAGCAGTCGGCGAGGGGGCAAGATCGTACCTTGTTCGTGAGCTGCTGAAGGCCGTGCGAGATTCGGAGGGGATGGGCAGTCCCAGGGCTGTTGAAATTTAGCGAGTCTTAAATGAGGCAGCTCTCTCATAAAAGATTGAGCAAAGCAACATCAAACTACTAGAGAGACACAAAGAGCGATGTGCGAGGTTTGCAAACAGTGAATTATTTATCATTACTTCGTTCCTACCCTGCAAACAAGACAACTCCTCAAACAAGACTAATTCAATATCAAGACAATTTCAAGACAAGTGTGTTCAATCAAACTCATATCAGCATCACCTAGAACAACCTCCTCACACTCTTGCCATTTGATACAGTAGCAGAAATTGATCCCGGCTTATTGGGCTTGCCAAAGTTGCTGAAGCCCTGCTTGACCTTCCCCTTAGCATCATCAGTCAAGGCATTCTCAAGGAGGTCCTCCGCGGCCCTTTCAAATTGGGCACACTGCTTTGAGTTCTTGGCGCACTTGAGCATAGTCTTGTACAGCTTGTTCGTGTACTGCTTAACCTTCTCCATCGACGTGTAAGTTTCGGGCCAGAAGACGAAAGGTCCCACTTCCTTAACGATGTTGTAAATGGCCTCATGAATCACAACATAGTCCGACCAAAACAGAGCTTCGTCTCCGAGGAAATCGGAATCAACAGCAGTGAACCCAACCCCACTCTCGTCGACTCCTACGGGACATGACGTCAAGACAGCGTATTTGTCAACCATCTTCATCTCTGCGGGCTTTCCGTTTGGGTGGACTGTCTTGGCCTTAGCATCCAAGATGAAGTGATCGTCGGTGTAGTTGCCATATGTTGGGCCAACTTTGGATAACAAGAGAAATATGCGGGTTATGAGTTGAGCAGGTAAGCACTTCCATAACACATCTCTCGCTCACTGCATGAATGCAAGCAGTACTCACCTCCGAAGTGGCCGATTGCCTCGATAGAACAAGTAACGGGGTTCATGTTCTCGTCAAGTCCCTGAATTGTATCTCCAACAGTGAGATCTCGAACATGCATATACTCTGATGCCTCATTTGATGTGGCAGTGTTAACTCTTGTGTCTCCAGACATGCAAGATGATGGGCTTGGAGGCGGAGGTGTGGGAGAGGGTGTAGGAGGGGGTGTAGGTGCAGGGGGGTAGTAATTTGCAATGGTGCCCTTGATTTCATTGATTCGCCGTGCATTGTTTATTTGGGAGGTTCCAATTGCCTTGCCATTGTAGTTTGAGGCGATATTTGAGAATCTCTGGACGCGGGTACAACTTTTGAGAGTATCACCCGCGCATCCATTATTGTTGCAGTTGTAGGCAAGAATAGAACGGAAGTCACCACTGGGATCACGGTAGCCGTAGTTGTAATTGGAGGTAGAGCATGCTCCATGCTGACCCTTGTCGTGTAGACACCCCTGAGATTCGAAAAAGGCAAACATGGTCGACTATGAGAGAAAAATGACCAAGTAGTATCAAATAAACAAGAGTATGCACTGACCATGTTATGACCCAGCTCATGTCCAAAGGAATAATAACCAGTAGCACAGCTCCATTTCGTAACGCTAAACATGTTATCAATATTTGTGCTAGTGTACGCTATTCCGCAGTATTTAGGGTCGTCAATAATCAAGGCCACCATATCTAAAGTACCCCCGAAAGAAGAGAAAGAGTTGTACTTAGATGAAGTAAATCATAGAATTCAAGATGTCTGCATTGAGGTATCTCTTACCTGCACCATACTGGGTTCGCTTAGCATGCACATTATCCATGAAGCCATCCGTGGTTCCTTTAAGGTGGTCAAGCGCCGTACCGAAGGCATCGGTTGAAGCTTCAGTATAGCCTACATAATAAGCGTGGGCAAGACGAAGCTCCAAGTTAACACCAGACATGTCGTAGGCAGCGTTCGTTTCCTGAATAGCTAGGTTGATTTTTGCCCGCATGTTGGATTGAGTGGTGGATGTACGTGTACACCCATTGCTTAACCCAGAGTTCTTGCACTCGGCCCTTGCTGTCCAGGGCACAAGGACATCAATGACAGTGTTGGCTTGGAGGTTTCGTTGGTCGCCCCGCAGGCCATTAGAGACAGGCAAATCACTCATGAGAGCACGACCTTGCTCATCAGTTGGAACTACAGGATCAAGCTCTTCTCCGAAATCTTCTTGCGTCCTCTCCTCCACAACCATATCACCATTAGCATCAGGGCTAATTGAGTATACTGCACCGGTATCATCGTCTGTTACTGATGCAGCAAAGCTTCCATCTACCCGTTCGGTGGGAACAAGTGTGATGTGTTTCTTCCCGTTGTTTGCACTACCAACGAATCGCTTGCCCTTCTTACATGCATTCTTATTAGCCTTGAAATTGATCTTTGGTAGGTCATCAAGAAGCTGCACGTCCAAGTCGATATCACAATCGGCGGTAGAGGCATGTTTGCTTGTCCCCTGGCCAAGCTTGCCCTTCTTACGACCATTGTTGGATGGGTGGCCAGAATCAAAGATGTTTTCATTTGAGCCAAGGACCACACTTGTGTTGGAGGATAGGAGGATGAGTGCTGCTGAAAGAAGCTTCATGTTTGCAAGGTTTGGTTTGTTTGAGGTTTAGATGTTTGATTTGTCTGGTGGATGTGATTGAAGAAATTTTATGAGAGATCAAAATGATTTATTCAGACTTACCTCCAAAGCTCAAACGGCAACTTGCGCAAAAATCTTGACAAGATCTTGTTCGATACTTTTTGATCTTGATCTTGATTTGCTCACTAATCTCTTGCTATGATCTTACTTTTGTGATGCTCTTGTAGATATGTGGTCTCTTTATTGTGTGAAGTTTACCTCCAAAGCTCACACGGCAACTTGGTCTTGATTTGTTCACGCAAAAATCTTGCCAAGATCTTGTTTGATACTTGCTGATCTTGATCTTGATCTTATTTTGCTATGATCTTGCTTTTGTGATGCTCTTGTATGTGGTCTCTTTATTCTGTGGAGTTTACCTCCAAAGCTCATACAGCAACTTGGTCTTGATTTGTTCACAAAAAAACAATTAGCGAAGATCTTGTGCGATACTTGTCGATCTTGATCTTGTTCACCAATCTCTTGCTATGATCTTGCTTTTGTGATGATCTTGTGGTCTCTTTACATTCTGTGGAGTTTACCTCCAAAGCTCACACGGCAACTTGTTCTTGATCTGCTCACAACAAAATCTTGCCAAGATCATGTGCGATACTTGTTGATCTTGAACTTGCTCACTAGTCTCTTGCTATGAAGAGTATCGTAGAAGATATAAGATAGTCTGAGAAGACATGATAGAGATAGAGATAGAGATTCGAAGATATTTGAAAGAAGAGCAAAAGGCTCATACTTATTACAATTGAATCATCAAAACATATGGATATCATATCTTTTAGAGATTGCGAGGACAGTTGGGTTAGGTGTTTCGTCATAGCGTGACATTTTTTCATAGTTTACAAATAATCTATCTACTAGCAATCTATCTGAAACATGATTTCACAGTCTACGTAAAATGTTTCTCCTATCACATAGTGGTATCAGCTCAGCACTGTTGGCGGAAAATGTTTTTGTCTTCTTCCTTCTCGCACTTCTCCTTGTTGTTCTTGTTCTATATTTCTTTCTTCCTCTCCCTTCTTGTACTTCTCCTTGTTCATCTTCTCTCTTCTAATATTCTTCTACCATCTTTTTCTTAGATATCATCAAAAGTGTAGTGCTGTTGACCTCTCGGGCTAGTGCAATT
>JALLAU010001148.1:0-10935 GCA_036939495.1 Thalassiosira hispida
AAGTCTGTACCAAAAATGCAGCCTCGGCATATTACGAAGCAACCAATGACTGTACGGGGTACTACCTCTGTATGAATGATCAACAAGGCGAGATACTTGAATGTGCCGGCTTTGATATGCTCTATGACGAGAGCACCGAAATGTGTAATTGGAAAAGCGAAGTAAGCTGCAAAGGCCTAGAAGAAGAAGAAAGTCCATTTGATGAATTTGGTAACCCGCGACCAACAAAATCACCTACACAGTCTCCGACGGGCAAACCAAATGAATTGTTAGCGTGGAACCCGGGTGAAGTAGATCGGGGACATTCCAAAACTATGATTGGATACTATGCCTCATGGCAATGGTATGATCGTATGGGTATCGCTGAGCCCAAAAACTTTGACTGGAGCAAAATCACTCGTGCAAACTTTGCCTTTTTTCAAATTACACCCGAGGGCGACATATTCGGTACAGATCCTTGGGCTGACCCAATTACTCTCTTTGGATTTTATGATTGGACGTCAGAGGAGGGTACTGTGCATACGTATTGTTCATGGGATGAACCAGGCGCCGCGCCTAATTGTATGGCACATAATTATCAAGAGGGATTGATATACTTGGCACATCAGGCTGGTGCGGAAGTGTATCCGAGTATCGGTGGGTGGAGTTTGAGTGATCCATTCCCGGTTATGGCGGCGAGTGAGACGGGACGTGCGAGGTTTGCTAGTCAGTGCATTGATTTGATCAAGAATTATAATTTTGATGGTATTGATCTTGGTGAGTATACTCTTTTTTTTCATGGGAGAAGTATATGTTGTGCTAGCTTGAGTTTTTGTTTGGTTCCTCACCAATTTTGTTTTCCAATCACGCTTGCGCACACAGATTGGGAGTATCCAGGATATGAACCACACTCAGGAACACCAGATGATACCATCAACTTTAATCTACTGTTAGATGACGTCCGCGCTGCATTAGATGAGTTCGGGGCCGAGACTGGAAGGTTTTACGGTCTCACTGCTGCCCTACCATGCGGCCCGTCGATTATTGATAACCAGGACATTGAGCATGTTGGGCGTCTGGTGAGCCGACTTCGACTGCAAGCAGTTGCGTGATTTACCTTTGTATCTAACATCAATCCTCTTTTTTGACTTTGTGTTTGAAAGCTCACGGAGTTGAACTTGATGACGTATGACTTTCACGGTGCTTGGAATGAAAAGAGTGGCGTTAATGCTCCGTTGTATGACCAGGAAGATAGTCCTGATTTTTCTGTTCATGGTGAGTAGGAAACCTTTTATTACATCGTTCCTTGGTTGGATTGCATTCCAGTCCATTAATTTCAATCTCACTCAATCGTGGCCTCTATACCCAGGCTGCGTCAACAATTGGTTGAAAGGAGGAGCACCAAGGGAAAAGATAAATATTGGATTTGTAAGTGATATTCGTCCCATCTTGATTGTCTTTGGTTTTATATGACTATGCTGACAACCCACCAATACTTTCCACATTGGATCCACGCAGCCATTTTATGGACGGTCATTTCTTAATGTAGATCATTTGTATGAAGTTCATGACGGTAACGATGACACAACTTGGCACATGGATGAAGGCGTACCTCAATGTGAGTCAATTTCCCGTTTTTGATACAGTCTGGGAAGAGATGGCCATGCTAGTAGATACTTATTCTCAATTCAACCACCACACTTTATTGCATCGTCGCGTATCTCTTTCTTCTCTTAGATTACAATATCATGGACAAAATAGACGAGTACACAAGCTACCGAGATGAACAAACAATGACTCAAGTTTGCTACGGGACTACTGGCATGGTATCCTATGACGACGAAAGAGCCATATGTGACAAGACCGAGTATGCTCAGGTACACGAACTGAATGGTTATATTATATGGGAGGTTAGTGGAGACTTAATGCCTGATTTGTCCACGCCACTCCTCGATGCAGCCAATGCCAAGCTGCTGAATCCCAACTTGGATTGTGCCAGTCTTGATCTCTCCGATGTCATCAATGATCTCATTGGCGATGCCTTTACTGTTGGAGACCCCGAAAGCGATGTAGCTGGTGGTGCCCCTGAGGTCGTATATTATCCTGATCGTGCTGGAAATGTCTGTCTACATGATGGTTTACACCCCGACTGGCTCAAACCCTCAGAGATTTTCAATAATGCGGAGGTGAGAATTAGTTTATCTCATTGAATGTTTTGCTCACAACATATGCCTTTAAACACTTTGATCGCCGTAAATTCAGGATTGCTGCGATAAGCATTTTTCGTGGATTAAGAGTTGTCTCGAGGACAGTCCGGATACTCCTCCTCCCTCTGATTTGACCGGCATCACCCCCAAAACAGAACTGGTTAGCGAATTAGTGGTAGAATTCGCATATAATGCCGGTCAGTATTATCCTTCGTCAACAGGATACACCTGTTTATCGGATGGGAACCAACCTTCATGGCTGCCGGCAAGAGAAATGTTTGATAATGAAAAGGTACGATTTGGCAGGTCTTCCTTCTATCTGAATTTTTGTTGGGATTAATCTGCTCACGTTATTCTCTTATTATTTCAATGCCTTGTGTATTCATGAAAGGACTGTTGCGAGCACCATTTTCCAGGTAGAGACTGTGTTGGAAAATTAGATGAGGAGAAGCCTTTGCTAGCTATGCTATATTACCCCTCCTCAACAGGAGTCGACTGTCTGAGGGATGGAAATCAGCCATCATGGTTAGGGTCAGAGGTTATGTTTGATACAAAAGAAGTAAGTATTCTTCTAGTACCACATTGGTCCTTATCCATGACTGTTAACTAATGCATAACTTCTTTTGCTTGATGATCCTGTTGACTGTGGCCACATTTCATCGGCAAAAAGGAATGCTGCGAAAGCAATTATCAGCGGAAACAAGATTGCATGACAAACGGGAACGACACCTTATTGACAACCATGGTGGCACCTCAACTAGATAGTGGTTTAGAAGACGTTCCAGAGCCTCAGAATTATCCTGCCCTCCCATTGCAGGTACCACCTAAAGCACCAACACAGAATCCAACACCTCGGCCCAGCGGCAGACCAACAGGGCATCCTAGCCGCCAAGAATCCAAAACGAAGAGCCCCACACCATATCCAACGCCCCAGCCAAGTCGTCATCCAACAGAGACACCTACGGCACAAGTATTTCCTAACACTCCAACGCCTCCCTATCAAATGATCCTAAATGGAGCCAATTCCGTCGCAGCTCAAACGCCCCGCCCAACAAGGGAGCCAACGATGAAGCCACAGAAGCGCCCAACACCGAGACCAACACGAAAGAACCCTGTCATGGAAGGGAGTCCAATCGCCTCGAGTTTCCTCGGCAGGCCAGCATCATCATTTACAATCATCCCTCCATCAAATCCAGTTATTGTCGAAATCAATAACCCCAGTAAAGGCCAAGAGCAGCTTGGTGAGAGTATTAAGCACCAAATACAGCAACAACAAAATCAGCAAAACATGACCACCAAGAACGCAAAGATGCTGAAAAATAAGAGACAAAATAAGAAAAAGCAAAAGAAGAAGAAGAAGAAGAGGGAGCAAAAGAAGAAGCAAAAGAACGCACAACTAAAGAAGCAACCACTATAGAATAAAATCTCAACTTGTAACCAGAATGCGATTAGTTGAGCGTGCATGCAGAAATGCACATGACATTGACATACCCGCCATCATTCCAGTAACGCAAGGGTAAATTAACGCCAGGCAAGAAAAGAAGTTTGGCACTATACAAGAGGGCACACTAAGGTGGGTACATGCAGGAGGCAACTACCATGCCATTTCTTGAAGAAGAAACATGCAGTACGAACCTGCACTTGGCACCGCACCTACCCTCAAGTGGTCAGTTGATTTTTTATTCCAGTTCTCTAGTAGATACTTATTACTACTTATCCCCTACCGTATAACCAACAAACGTTTCCAGAACTATTCCATATTACTGTCCCGCCATTGTGTACTTTTCTGCTTTCTGCCACCCACTCGCCACGCCACGCACTTCCTCTGCACCATCCATCACCACAAACCTCATCCTACTAAACTAACTGGCCATCATGCTTGCCATTCACCCCAAGCCCGCTGCACCATGTGATGAGGTGAACAAATGAAGCTCTTCTCTCTGGTGACGGCATATGCGGTAGCGTCGGCATTGGTCGCTCTCCCAACGGCATTGGCTTTCTACACGAATTGTCGCCATCATGACGTTTCATCACGGACGACAAGAAAAGAGTCGCCGATATCGATACTGTTCGTGCGGAAAGAAAGAGGAGGTTATTCGTCGATGCCACCGCTATCTAATTCTACTTTATCACATGGAAATATCGTCAAAGTTTTTAAGCGTGACATCCATCCAACCGTTGATCTACCATATGAAAACAATTATGACATGATTGATCATTATTTTATGGGGATGGCATTGCAACAGGCACAATATGCATGGGACACGGGAGAAGTACCGATCGGAGCTCTTGTTGTTCGAGAACACACTCATGAAGATGCATCTAACCAAACAAAGCGAACCTTTCAAATCGTCGCTGCCGCACACAATAAGGTAGAAACCAATATTGATGCTTCAGCCCACGCAGAACTGATGGCTCTGCGGAATGGTGCACGCAATTTGCAAAATTGGCGCTTTCCTCCCAACTCTCGGCTCTACACCACATTGGAACCGTGTCCAATGTGCTTGGCATCCATTCAAGCCTTTCGCATTGATCACATTGTGTATGGGGCCCCAGATAATCGATTGGGTGCCATTAAAACACACATGGACCTCCTCAATGTATCAAAGCATCCATACCACGAAGTGAAATCAGTGACTGGAGGAGTGAGGGAAGAGGAGTGTGGAGATATCATGGTGCAGTTTTTTCGTGAGAGGCGTCGGAAAAAGAAAGAGATGAAGGGTGGCCGCAAGAAGTTGTTGAAATTGCCCCTACAGAGGAGACCGAGGGAGATCAAAAAGAAGCAACCTAGATTGATATCTTTTGTGAAGTCATTGCTTCGACGAGAATGAAGCAGAATACATATTGACGATGGGCTAATTGTGTTGTGATATCATACTTAACAAGTACAGTTTTTGCATTATGCCAGCTTTAGCCAAATTACCCAGTCCAATGCCAGAGAGATGTCTGTACTATCACAATTATTGTCCCAATACCGGCACCTTACACCAGACACATCTTCAACATGCATCAAAAGCTTTTAGCCAACAATCGATTTTGCGAAGAGCAGATGCAGCGGTGGACGCAATCGGAATAGCTTCAAAAGAATCTTCACTATTCATCTCAATCTCGGCATGCGTTGGATTGATTCTAATCAAGCATACTGATCCCTCACTTTCTTGCAACTTAATTTTCTTGGCACAGTCTGACAGAACTTCTTCTGACTCCTGCCGAACTGCGGGGACGTTCACACCGCATCCAATTTCTAATATGACCAGCTTTCCGCTATCCGCAGCAACATCATCTTCGACAAGACCTTCCCAAGTCTGATATCTCTCTCTTTGGGTATCGATTCCCTTCAGCACATTTTCGTCAGTATCGTGAAACATAAGTACATTTGGCCTCATTGGTTGGCGACAGTTACTGCACAGAAAGATTTCTTCACCTGAATTAAGAATATCTCTCAGTTGAATTTGATTCATTTGTACAGTTGTTTGTTTGCAAGAATCCATAGAAAGTATCTGGTGGTTCCACTGTTGGTTCCACTGATCCCACTCTTTTCCAAGTCTCTTTTCTCCATTCGCATACCCAATGCCACATGCACATCTGAATAAATCAGCTGATCCATGAATTTCACACAAGGAATCATCAAAACTTTTGAATAGACGAAAATGACCATCTACATTGGATGTGTACACCCACCATGGCGTTGATAAGCTCTGAGTTGGGCCATCAAGTTTGCTAGATAGCCTTTTCAAATGCTGCAACTGGCCGCCTTGGCACCATTGATCCAGCAACTCGTATCCGTTGTGAGGCTTTGTGTTTGCGTATGATTGTGTAAACCTCAGCCAGAATTGCTGGAAACGAACAGGCTCGTTGAGCAGTCGAGATGGGTTGCACAAGTCACGGTACTCGACTGGTGCACATTCATAAGTCATCAAACCCGAGTCGGCGCTGAAACCTGCTCCAGTCGCGATTAATAGATAGTTTGCATCTCGCAATTTTTTTGCGGCACGAAAAATGTTGAGGTCGATCGATAGCAGATCGATTCCATTCCCTCCGACAGCAATGGTTTCATAAACTGAACCGTCTTGTTCAAAGTGAACACAATCAATACAGCTTCCCTCGGTCCCCAGTGGAGACGATGACACGTGCTTGATGGATACATGGCTGGGATTGACATCAAGGTGCCACATAGTGATTTTCTCGTCATGTCCAGTAGTATAGACTCGATATAATTCTGGATCCAAAACGAGTTGCACGGCCTTCAATGCAGATGCACTTGCACACTTTGTTATGAGCACACGTTCTTCCTTGAGGTGGTGAGATCCATTAGATTCATGTGATTTGTCCACGAAGTCGAGCACGCACGTCGATAGCGTTTGGTCATCTCCAACAGAGCATACGATTAAATTGAATCCAACTGTGGAATCGTCGCAGTTTGCAATTGCAACACTCAAGTCGTTGACACCTGTTTGGTGTGCCCGAAATAGATGTATAGGAGAGCTTGGAATAATTCCTTCAAGATTATGCACCCCAATATCTCCATCACTCCGAATGATGCTGCCTGGAAACTCCCAGACAGATATGTCACCATTTGTTGTGCCAACGACAGCTAGAATTTTACCAAAACACCGTAGCAGCTCAAGACAAAGTACAGGCCGTCCATTACCTTTGAGAACTGTACCAATTATTGTCCCTCTTGCATTAACATGCTCTGAGACTACACACAGGTGCAAGTTGCCATCAGAATCCCCAGACAGTACCATATGGCATTGATGCTCGTGTGAGAGCAATGGAATGGCTCTAACTGCGTTCATTCTGTGGTCGATTGTTGTTTTGCCTAAGGTTCTGTATGAGCATAATAATGCAACACAACAAGGCAATATGGAACCTTTACTTGTTGAGGCTTTTGGCGAAGTCTGATCTAAGATATAGAACTCCATGCTAAGCTTGCCTCCACAAGTTACCAATAGCGATGAGTCTGAGGTTGGGTGATGGCTTGAACATACTCCTCGGACACAACTTTCGTGTGGTGGGAGATCAAAAACAGACACAAATGTACTTTTTACCAGCTTGCTCAACTTGACACTACAATCATTGCTTCCTGTAAGCAAGTATATAGAGTCACAATGCTTAACCCAACACGCATCATTAATCGCCTCTGCATGGACAGGAGTGCCTATGCTGTATGAGGAGTAAATGGCGTCGCTCGTAAGTTGGGGTGCGTCAAACACATTTTTCAGTGACTTGTCAAATGAGTATGAGAAGTGAAAGTCAATCATGCCGGACCCATCTTTCTGACCAGTGAGAATTGCCATTCCAAAGATGTCAGGAAACCGAAGGCTTGATGTGTTGTTATTGGAAAATCCGAAGAAGAAATCCTGCTGCCTTTGTCTTCCGCCAGTAGGTATCCGAAGGAATTCATATGCATTTAGACTGTCCAACACGACAAAGTCGTTGCCATAGAACCCACCTATGATTATACTATCCTCGCCATTAGGCCGAGACACATTCCAAACGTGCCTTAACCCTGTCACATTGGGAATGGGGACGGATGTCAACTGCAGAAGTTGACCATTACTTGCATCCATTTTACATTGATGCATGCACCCATCGTTTCCTACAGATATTATGGTACCTGTTGACTTGAGAATGGTCATTCCAGTGACATGCTCTTTTCCGTGTGCCTTGGCGAGCAAGCTTCTTGGTTCTTGCTCATGAACCTTGACACTATCACTACTTTCTAGAGCTTCGGATGTTTGGCTCAAATCAAAGTACGCTATGTTCCCTCTACTGTCTCCAATATACATTGCTTCATCTTTATCATCATATGCAAATGAAAGAGGGATACCCGTGGTGCCCAGTGTCATCACATGAAGTGGGATAGGTGATTGACGATCAAACTCGAACCATATTAATATCCCCCTTGCATAAAATACAAGCAGACTGTTGTCATCTACGAAGGAAACCGATTGTACAGGCCGGTAGGATGGTGCATGAAATGCACGACGCTGAGAAGCCAAAGATGGGGAGGACTCGCATATGGATGAGACAACGAGCCAGCCTTCTGTTGTACCAACAACTGCGCATTCTCCACATGGGTGAACACCCACACAGCTGCCTGATGATGGATTAATATGCATCAACGTAGTCTCATTATCAGAAGATGAAACAATAACCTGCTCAGACCAGCTGCTGAAGTCAGTCCAAACATTATTCATCAAGTCAAGAGAGAAAAGTCCCCCTCCTCTTGTTGCAACCAACATTTTGCTTTGCACTTTGCTGCCTTCACTGCTGCCATAGAACTCCATTCCGCAAATTGCCTGCCCATTCGTTTTAGCTTTCTTTTTCTTCTTCTTCTTTTTCGGTGGTGACTTTGTACTAACGCTCTTATTCGTCTCGTGTGTTTTCACCAAGGATTGATCTGCGACATTGCCCCCGCCATTAGCAGGTACTGATGTAGTAGTTAGAAGAGGCGGATCCTTTGGAACAGCAAATGCTCTAACAGATTCTTCTTCTGACCTCAAACGGCTCTCCAAATCAAATAGCTTTACACAACCATCATTGCCCCCAGTCACGACAATGCCATCAACAACATCTACTGTCCACAGAGATTCACAACGATGTCCACGGAGAGGGTAAGTAATCTCGTCTTTTTTGGACAACGTCAATGGGCTCCATACTCGTGCTGTGCTGTCTTCTCCTGCCGATACTAGTATTGGGAATGATGATTGGTTTATTTGGGCGCTATTGGATGGGGAAGATGCAAATGATACACCCCATACACGTGCAGTGTGACCCCAACCGGTCCATGTCAAAGCATATGTGTGTGATGAGTCCGATGCAAGGATTTCAGTTGGATTCATCCTCTTGGCATGTTTATGAGTCTCGTCCTCATCATAATTATTAGTTGCTGATTCATCTTTTACATGACAGCGAGCCCACAGCCTCACTGATCTATCATCTGATGTAGATGCAATATAATTTCCACATCCACTAAATTTGACCGAAAACACCGAACCAAGATGACCTTTAAGATGGTATGATGGAGCAACTCGTATCCTTGAAGTCGTTCTCGAGCTGGGTGGATACATCATTGTGTCATTGCCATTATTTGTGTTGGTATCTGACAAAATCCACCGCTTTACAATGTTAGACAAATAATGGTTGTCGCAGTCCCTTATTTTTGTCTTCTTCTCCTCTTGCACTGGATTACCACCAACAGCACCCCACACTACAATATCACCGAAGACTGTGCCCGATGCAGCAACCAGCGACGGCAGTAGTGCAATCGATTCTTCGTCGTTTCCATAATAATCACCATGATCCAACTGAGTTCCTTCATTATCCCAGCCATAAAAGGAAAGAGAATACGTCATGCATCTAACACCACATGTAATGCATTGCAGTCGCGTAGGACAGAGAACTACCCTTCCACTTTCACTTGCAGTAGTGCCCATTGTAGCGCGAAAACCCCATATTTCACAGTTATTGTTGGCCATTCCCATTGCAATAAGAAAACAAGTGGTGGAGACTGATGACTGAAGAGCTTGATTGGCGGAAGCACTGGAAGAATTAAGGTCAAGTAAACGAGCATCATGAATCCAATCTGACACTTCCAGATAGGGAGTACACTTCACCATTGTCTTTTCTTTGTTGGTTTTGATGATTGGTATGGGTTCAAAGTTGTCTGCTACCGGGCCGGTACTGCATTCTTCATTGGATATGTCATTCCAAAGACCACCTCCTGATAGAAAGCTTATTCTGCGTCCACCGTAGGCTATAACTGAAATCAATGACGATGATGAGCTTCTCCTCATTTTTCTTGAACTAGAATTTGCTTCTTCCCAGGTAGAAGAAGAGGAAGACGGGAAGATCATCCCATGCACACCTTCGATTGTACTGCTACCATGATTGTTATCGCGACCAAACGCCAATATTTTGTAACATCTCTCGTCTTTTGCATGAGTTTTGCAATTCATGTTGTTATATTCTGTATCATTACTGATACCATTATCCCATGTTATTTCATCCCTGTTTGCACTGTTATCATTGTATCGAAAGAGAGGATGGCTTTCAATCCAAGGCCCTCGAGCAAATACTATCCGTCCCTGAGATTTGAGTAGTTCATACTGTTCTTCCTGTATTTGTTGTTCATCCTTCTTCTGATGCTGCTGTTGTGTATTGGTGTTGGCAAAAGGGAAACGAATGGTTGCGACTGTCACCGGACCTCCATGGAAGCAATGTCGATCAAATATATTACTGGTCGATGCATCAGATTCTTTACGAGGAAACTCGGCATTCTTGACGGTCCTTGTTGTTTTCATGATGGTTTTGTCAGTGCAGGTTGTATTGGAGATGTTGGATGGACGAGATGACACACTATCATGTTGGGAAGTCATGATAGTATCTTCACCACATCTGATGCTGGTTACAGCGGAAGATTCTTCTCCGCTGGCTTGCAGGCTCATCGTTGGTACGGATTATGCACAGGTAATATTCACTTTTCACTGAATGTACATTACATCATGTAGCCATAGCGTGGAAGGATCTCCCCTCGCATTCATGCTCTGTCTCCTGCAGTGTCTCAGGCGGTTTGACTTTGAGGCGATTGGATGGCGGAGCCAATAGGGGGCGGGGTTGCGCCCCCCCGAAAAGTAGGCCTTTGATCAGCCTCAAAACAGCCTTGTTGGCCTGATTGGACAGAATACAGGCCTCAATCGGGTCATTCTCTTGGTCATTTGGGAAATATCAAGGGACAACCCTT